>JASCZI010181693.1:7442-39110 GCA_036250425.1 Stylosanthes scabra
TAGTCCTTTAGCTCAAGTAAATTTTTTTTTACTTATCCAATCAAATTGACTGTTCAAATAGTTTGTGTTAAAGGTAGTTATGAGCATGTTGCTATATATGATTGAATGTTGTATTGTATAGATATTGAATCCTTGGTTATTTTTTGTGCATCAGAAGTCTAGAATTTTTAAGAATTATCATCTGATCAAATTCATATTTTTTATGACTTTTCAAGCATTGGCTATGAAAAGGTGGGTCTTTTGCTGATTTGACAATAAATGATTGAATGTTTGGATACAACTCCTACATTGCATAGAAACTAATTTGTCACTAATAGTTTAATTTTGATACATAAACAATATAAACTTTTTATTTCTTACTGCCATCTAATTGAGTATATTCTTTTTATCGTTTTCAAGCAATGAGTTTGAGAGGTAGTTAATTTTGCTAACATTGTAATGACATGATCCTATTAGTAAGAACCACTCCTAGTCTCCTTATTTATTGTTTGATTCGGTATTATTCATTAAGCAGTTAGGGGGTGGTAAACTAACTGTGTTTGCAATTGGTCCTGAATTTGCCATCCAAATACAGCTTGGAAGATGTGGAAAGTCGAGTTTATCTGCCAAGGTTTAATGTGCGTGTGTGTATATATACATGTATATTTGGTTGCCAGGGTATGGGGATTGTTCTTATTTGTAGTGTTTCCTGAACAAATGGCCAATGCATCAACTTTCCCATGCATCTTGCTCAACCCAATTTGGGTATAGGTTTAGGGTTTTTCTGTGTCCAAGCTAGAAATATGTCCATGTAGCATTTCTTGTATATGATTAGTACGTTCTAAGTAATTAATATGTGCCTGAAGTTGTTAATTTGCCTGTGTAAACTTGAAACTTCGTCACCAGTGACCACTTACAAAATTGCAACTTTCATAATTATATTTATAACCCTGAAAATTTCTTCAATTTTGTCAACCTTGTTCAACTTCAGTATAGTCTCAATTTGTTTAGTACCATCTAACATTTATTATGATGGACCAGAGAATAATTGCATTAGAAAGGGGTACAATACAGTGTTATTGTCAATAATGCTGTAGTATCTCAATGATATTCTTTTCTGCTATATTATTGGATGTGTTAGTAAAAGAACAATTGCAGTAGAAATGTGAATTTACCCTTCAGATATGAAATATATATATTTTCTTCACGGAGTCTCTATTTGCTGCAGAAATGGAGACATCTATGCCGGGGAATATTTTGCAGACATGATGCATGGTTTTGGAGTGTACCAATTTCAGAATGGTCATCGCTACGAAGGAGCGTGGCATGAAGGACGAAGACAAGGACTGGGAAAGTATACTTTCAGAAATGGGGAAACACAATGCGGTCACTGGCAGAATGGGATTCTTGACTATCCGAAAATGCAGAACAATCGCACTGGTTTTCCATATGCTGTGGACCAGGCCAAGGTTTTCAACGCAGTCAAGGTAGAGTACCATAGTAGTCCTTGTCACTTCTTTTGCATCGATATCTACATGTTAACCTAAATTAGATCTGAAACATAAAATGGTAGTTATAAACAACCAAAAACAAAGAGATGAGGAAGAACATTTTCCTTTTTTTTTTTTTTTAAATATTAAGGGGAAAAAAAACCACGGTATAATTATATACTGTTTTACTATTTATTCCTGATTGTTTAATTTTATCGGGGGATTGCAATTAAGCCTCTTAAAAATGTCCAATGCGGCGCGCAGCACCTTAAACTTGTAATAATTAACTTAGTTTAAGTTATGGTGGGAAGTGCACTAGTTAAAGTTCAACAGGTTAATTGCCTTTTACATTCTGTATAAGGACACTCAATCGACAGAATCAAGAACAAACTTATGCTTCCCTGATCTTGTGTTAGGACTTAGCTCAACTCTCTGTGTAATCTACTGAGGCTTTCTGGTCAGCCGGAAAATACTTGGTTCCTTTATCATTTTGGGTCCTCTAAAAGATTATTATGAGCCATGCTATACTTTTTTTTTTTATCTTGCTCTGAACTTGCTTCTCTGTTCTCTCATTGCGAGCAGGATGCACATTGTGCTGCCGAGAAAGCTCACAACTTGGCGAAGGTAGATATCGGGGTGAATAAAGTGATCGCTTCAGCTAATAAAGCAGCAAATGCGGCCAGAGTTGCCGCTGTAAAGGCTGTGCAAAACAGGATGCATCATAACAACAACGGCGAGTAATACTCACCACCATTTCCTCAATCACGTGACAACTGGAAAATGATGATATCATCTCGGTGTCATATTTCATGACAAGTTACATAAAGAATCTTTCTTGCATAACATACGAGAAAGAAAACAAAGGAAGCGGAATGAATGCATGAAAGAGGGGGAAATCATAATATTTAGGAATAATGATATCTCCTCTTAAGAATGTGATATTCCAAAGTTCTGTTTCCACATTTCCTTTTATCAAGGTACAGCTGCAATGTGTGCCTATTTGGAACCACTTTCTGTGACTGATGCAAATCAATGCCACAGATTGTGGAGCAAAAAGGTTCATCTCTTTTCAGTGGCTGTGATGTATAGGAAGAAGAGTAAAGAATAATAATAGTGTGTTAGAGTTATTACAGTGTTTGAGTGAGTAAAAAAAGTGCCAAAAATATGGGCAAGGTGGTTTTTGGCTTAGGATTTACATGTTGCTTTTTTTTTTTCTCTTTTGGGGGAAACGTGTTAGTGTCTATCCATTTGGGGTGCACTACAGTCTTATGTAGCTGTTACCACCAAACCAGTGTTTTTGTTTGGTGAAGAGTCGTACAAAGTTGGAAAGATCTATTTCGTTATCATTTGTGCTATTAGAGACTAATGCAACCAAATAATCATGTATCATTTGTGATGCCAAGGGCTTATAGCTCTAGCTATAGGTAAATGTAAAGGTTATTAATTTAGAAAACTTTTTACGAAAAATATATGAAATTTAAGGCTTGTTTGCTAGAGACTTCTAATGCCAAGTTATGGCTAAACTCTACACTATCATAAGTTTTTACAACGAAATTTTTGTGTAAAAATATTCGAATTCATGTCTTGGATATGTAATTATGTTTAGTCATGTGGGTCTACCATCCTTTATAGGGTTGGAATCCCTACCAAGAATGGCACAAGGACTATGACACTATGTTATGGTTTTAACCATTTAATATAAATGGATAATCAATATACTCAAAGCTCACTTTATATATGCAGTAAATCTATTGATGATGAGTGGTAAATCTGTAGATGAAATTCAAATTTGTAATAACTTAGTTTTTGATTTGTTGGGTTGAAAAATACCATAAGGAAAAAAAAAACGACTTCAAAGCATATTATTTAATTAACTAGGTTAAAGCTTATTAAATTTATGTTAAAAATAATATTGTTATAGATCATTCAATTATGATAGTCTTATAATTCTTTTTCCCTATAAGCACAGTGCTTAAAATGTTTTTACCGTTATGGTAAATATATAATCTGAGTCACATTCCTTCTATCCAAAGAAATTTTACGTGAGTTTATCGACACAAGTAAAACGATAAAAAGCTTTTTTTTTTCTTCTTTTGTTTTATCCATCATATAATTAAGCATATACTAATTAAGCTAGGAAAGCAACTAAATTTTAATCTACCCACTTTTTGGTACATTAATTAATTTAGAATCTAACAAAAAATGTGACACCCCATGAAAATAATGAACAATATGCATGTTATTAATATTATTAATTAAAAGTGAAGTTTGTAACGAGGGTAAATGAAAAAAAAAAAAAGGTGAGTGTGTAGGGGTGGGTGATAGAAAGAAACATGGTAGCTTAGCAATTAGCATAACAAACAACTATTACCATTACCATAACCATAATCATTACAATTTCCAATTACCATTCTCTCTTCTTTTGTTTTTGTTTTGTTATGCACAATATCGGTCTCCCCCTCAATCAAAAACCCTAGCTTCCTCCCTCGCCCCCTTTCTTCTTCTTCTCTCTCTTAGAGAAACCAAAATATAAAAGGATCAACTTTTTCTTTTTGGGTGGAGATTATTTTCATTTCAACACGAAAGAGTCGTTATGATTGGATGACATTTTAGGGCGAAGATTGAAGGGGGAAATTTTGAAGGAAAAAAATTGAAATTTGAGTTTGTTTTAGGGATTTAGGGTTTGTGAGGGATGTATAGAGAGAGAGGGGTAGTTGGGGCCTCCAAATCGGAGGATCGGAAACGAATCAACGACGTCCTCGATAAGCAGCTGGAGCGATCCTCACCGTCCACTTCGAGGGGTGGCGGCATCAACGGTGGCAGCAAAGACAGGTCTTCCCTTCTATCATCTTCCTCCAAGGACCCTCGCTCTACCTCCATCTCTAAGAACTCCAACATCTCAGGTTGTTACCATTTCTAATTTTTAATCCTTTTTTTTTTTTGGTTTCATAATCTGTGTTTTTCTGTTTGTTCTTTGTTAACATAGGCATATAGGATCTGATCTGCGTTGGTGGGAAAATGCAGTATTTTTGTGTATGCATGTTTTTTGTGTTAACAAATTTTGGAGCTTTATTGGGTTTGTTAAAATGGGTGACGTGACTCAAAACATTGGAGCTTTTGGGGTTTGTTATAATGGGTGACATTGCAATAATAACAATTGTGGTTGGTTCAAGTGGTTCCTTATGGCATTGGTTTCCTTAAACTGTGTCTTGGAATGTTTATTGTGAATAGCAGATATTAGCCTTGAGGGCAATCTTTAGGAAGTTTAATCTCGGAGAATGAAAAGGGGTGTGTTTGCTTTAGTAATTGTTGTTCCCTTTCAACCTTCTCCAGTTCCAAATGCTTGATGAGTGTTTTGTGTCTTATCATGATTTTTTAATGTTTTGTACTAGTTTTATTGAATGAAAGTATGAAACACTTAGATGCTTTGAGCATTCGATTCATCTAAACTTGCACTTAAATTTCAGGAGAATAGATACATGTTCTTTATGGCATGAAAGTCTTGGTCTTCGGGTTATATTTACTGCTGGTGCAATGGTGAATATTTTTTTAGTAGCTTTGTCATGTTCGACGAAGAGTTTAATAGATGTTGTTCTGGACTTGAGAAGTTCATGCAGGAGGGATATAGTGGTAGTTATTGTGATTACTTCATGCAGCTGACTATGAAAAGCTTCAGCTTTTGCTGTTTATTATAATGTTCTTACAAAGCAGTAAGGATCTTTTAGATCTCAATTAATATAAATGGAAAGCTATGTTCCATGGTTTGTCTTTGTCACCTATATTTTTTTGTTTTCTTGTAGTATTTGTGTATCTAGGGAAAAGGACACTTAATGTGTATGTGATTGCCTTGAGTGACATTTTATTCGGTTATATACAAATATGCCATGACTTGGTTAACAAGCTAACTCAATTTTGTATGGATGCATTGGCCTCAGAGGAACCTGAAACAGACAGTGAAGAATCCGATGTTAGTGGCTCTGATGGAGATGACACCTCTTGGATCTCATGGTTCTGCAATCTCAGAGGAAATGAATTTTTTTGTGAGGTGGATGATGATTACATCCAAGATGATTTCAACCTGTGTGGATTAAGCAGTCAAGTGCCTTACTATGATTATGCTCTTGATTTAATATTGGATGTTGAATCCTCCCATGGTAAATTTACATTCATAAATTTGAACTTCTATGTACAAGTCCATTATTCCAGTGTTTGGATTTTGTGTTTTTCATGACAACCTGTTGTAATTCGATGTGTCCTTGCAACAATTCTGTTGTTCATTTTAGTTTAATCGATACTATTTTGTTTTGCTGAAATTTATAGGTGATATGTTCACAGAGGAACAAAATGAGTTGATCGAATCAGCAGCGGAGATGCTTTATGGTCTGATTCATGCTCGATACGTATTGACAAGCAAAGGAATGGCTGCCATGGTAAGATTTCATTATCGCTTATAACTGTTTCTGTGATTTACAATCTGGGAGAGTGGCACTTCTAATGATTTCCAAATATTTGCAGCTTGACAAGTACAAGAACTATGATTTTGGGAGATGCCCTAGAGTTTACTGCTCTGGACAACCTTGCCTTCCAGTTGGCCAGTCAGATATTCCTAGGTCAAGTACTGTGAAGATATACTGCCCTAGATGTGAAGATCTATACTATCCTCGGTCCAAGTATCAAGGCAGTATCCTTATACCTATCATTGAATTATTTTATTTTATTTTTTTTTATGGGGTTATAAGTGTTGTTCTCCATAAATATTTCTCTTGTATCTCTCATTGCATCTTTGTTTGTGAAGATTTGTTCTTTAGTTTTTTGTTCTCCATATATTGTCTGGATGCATATACGTAGTAACAGCACTTGGGAATGGGTTTTAGTCTAGATCTGTTAGTCTTTGTTTAGCTTCTGCAAAACAACTGCCCACTTTACGAAAATGATCTTTGCTTTATTCAGAAATCAGAAAATGCTTTCCTACAATTGTTTTTCCAGCTGTTGTATACCTCAAATACATTTTTCCAAAGTGTGAACTTGTTTAACAATATCTATTAATCACAATGTCAGGTGAACACTTACTTTGGAGATCATGAGATATTTTTTTGGAGGAAGAGTTGTCCCATTTTTATATCAATTTTCGGTTTATTGGCTGTTTGTTATGCTCGCATTCTATTTTCTATTCCATGTGATTTCTGGGATGATTGTGGTTTACTACCTGTCTGTGCATGTATTTTTTGGATGGTTGTAATGTTTTGTTGTTTTGGCTTTATATTTTTGGTTTGAATTCATGTTGATCATTTTGAATTCATGTTGATCATAGTACCTTGTGTTTGTCAAATTTCCTTGACCCGAATTAGACATTGATGGAGCATACTTCGGGACAACATTTCCTCACCTCTTCCTCATGACATATGGACAACTGAAGCCGCAAAAACCATCGCAGGGCTACGTTCCAAGAGTTTTTGGGTTCAAACTTCACAAGCCATGATGAAGCCAAAGCCGAAGCTTTTGATGAATGTGAGAATCCTATTTAACACTTCTCTGAAGTACTCCCCTTGCAACATGTAGCGGATCATGACATGGATATTCCAATTCAGTACAATCTAGATCCTCTCTTTTACTTTGTGTTAGGAGTGTGTTGTAAAGAAATATATGCTGACATGTGATTCAAAGTGCTTAGTTTCAAATTCAGATTAGCAAGTGCTTAGGTACTTGACTACACTCTTTTCAATGGCCTATTACAAATTTGTATTCTTGCAATTATCTTCATCTTGCCTCTTCTGTTTTCAAACAGTTTTATTTTCCGTTGGTGTAGTATTTCAATGTCAATTTTAAAATATATTTTTCTTATTTTGAAGCAACAACATCTATGATGCTCTAAACCCGTGTGTCCAACACTAATTCAATAAACATGTATGATGCAGTATCTGTGAAAATCCTTTCATTATAGATATAGAATATGCATGTCCTGCATGTATAAATAGATTCTGGGCATTGAATAAGTATATTCCCTGCACATATATCCAATGTAGTCTTGAAATACAAGACATTCTGTTGTTGAAGTACATGGGTGTTCACGTGATTGATAGAGAAACAAGTGTTGTCGATTGGGTCAGTCAACACTCAACAAGCAGATGGTTAGTTTACTGGTTTTTGACCATTTTATACTGATTTTGATTTATTTTGAAAAAAAAAATACTTTTTTATATAAAGGACATATAGATGAGGAAACACGGGCCAAAAGGTAGAGAAAGATTAAAAAAGTTATACATGATATGGTCAAAAGACATAAACATGTAGACATGATATATAGGATATATAGGGATGACGATGAATATCGTAGGGTAGGGTTTAGACTCAATTTTAATTCTATCCGTGGGTTTAAAATATCCCAACCCTAGCTCTATCCACACTCAATCCGCGGGTGTCTAACCCTACCTGCGAGTTTTAGAAAAATACAATATTTATAAATTATTAAAAAAATTGACTTTGTATAAATAAAGTTGTTAAATTTTTAATTAAATATCTTAATTTAATGATTAAAAATTTTTATATCATTAAAAAATTTGACACTCATTTATAACATAATTTTTATATAATATAACATATATACATATAGTGCGGGTTGGTCGTATAGAGTTGAGGCTCAACTTGCACTTTACCCGACTCGCAGGCCAACCCGCTTCGCACTCAATTCTATCCGCTGCGGATCAGATTCGCAACCCTACCCGATCGAATTGGATATCCGCGGATAGGGTTGCAATTTGCAAACCTATATTGATATATGATAAGACTTAAAGGCTAAGAATTCGAGAGTCAACGGTGCCCTCCTATGATATTTAAAAAATGACCCATATAATATTTATGAAATTTAACAAAATCCCCAAAACTAGAAATTCTCTCACTAGCACATGCTTGTGATGTCACCGCCATCACTGGTGAACTCCTCTGATGTTGAACCGTGTTACCTCGTGACCCTTCACCTTCGCCGCCGGTGTAGGAACTAGGAAGTGCTGGCGCCGCTGCAGCAGGCTGACACTACCACTGTTTTGGGAAGAGATGTTGCCACAAACCTCCTTCACAAACCTCTCATGCGAGCCGCCACCGTCAGGATGTTGCTGCCATTAACGCCAATGTCGAGTTGTCTTGCAGCTCCGACCTCCGCTGGTGGCACTGCAGCAAGCTGCCACCACCATGGCCCCAATCTCGCATCTCGACAAGAAGAGGAACTAGGAATATTGTTGAATATGCAGTGTGGCTAGAACCCGAAGATGAACTTAATCATATTCTTCCCCATAATGTTAATTATTAGCTTAGACATTTAGTTGTAGGTCTTCTCTGTTGGCTTGTTTTTACATGGGTAGTATTAATTGTTTTTCACATTGGAGATGACATCGCCGTGGTCGAAGAACTCCAACAAAATTAATAACAATGGTCATGACAATGTGGGTGTGATCAATTTCAAGAGGGAGCAATTCAAAAAGTGAGTGTCGAAGAATCAATGGTGGAGGAAGCACAACAGTAGCAGTAGAGTGAGCGGGGAATGAGACGTCAATAAACGGAAAAGAAATAGTTTGTTCTGAAAGATTATAAAGTGGTATAAATTGGAGTTACTAAAAAATTTTAGGAGATTTCATAAATACCTTTTTAATGAAATGGAGTTAAAAATATAGACACGGG
Organism: Stylosanthes scabra; assembly: GCA_036250425.1. Taxonomy (NCBI): domain Eukaryota; kingdom Viridiplantae; phylum Streptophyta; class Magnoliopsida; order Fabales; family Fabaceae; genus Stylosanthes; species Stylosanthes scabra. The sequence goes on from JASCZI010181693.1 coordinate 16,583, forward strand.
TGCCCTCCCTGTGAGAGGGGCACCGAATCCTTGGTAGTAAATGAGGCTTTGTTGTTATTGGTCGGACAGATTGACTTAAGTTGTGGTAAAATATATATTGCACCACATATGTTATAAACATATGGGGTGACTATGCGTGCGACTTCACGCGGTACACCCTCTCTCTCTCCACCGTCGTAGGTGAGGCTTTAGTGTGGCTAATCATAGTGCCACTGCACTTCATATATTGCACCCAAGTTCGAAACTTAACAAATACCAACTAGTGTGGATGAGAACCCCAAGTGTTATAAAAGAAATCACAAATGCTATTTGCACACCATTAGTTTTATTTTGAAAGTGATTATAAAACCAACGCAATAGGATAGGTAGGAATTAAAAAACGTTGTAGCTCAGACATATTAGCAACGCACTGGTCTAATTGTTCTACCAACCACGCATATTGATTTGCTAATTATATTACCGTTTTCAATAGCAGCAGTTTCTGCAGCGCGTTAATCAGTGGCTTTGTAATCAAGGGAAACATTTTTATATGAACCAGCATTTTTAGTTTAATATTTGCATTCTGCGAGAGAAATCCAATATTATGTCACCTCCCCTTTAATAACATTGAAAATGTTCATTGAACTCCCAAACCACTATATTTGAGACACTCAACCAACCCTGAAGCTTGGCAGACCACTTTAAACTCGTTGGATGTTATTATTGAATGAAGTGGAGCGGAAATAAGATGTTAAATTTTATAAAAATGTGCAAATATAAGATTTAAACAAATTTTTTGAAAGGTAAAATATTTTTAAAGATCTTTATACACTAGCATGGCAAATTAAATACTGAAACCCCAAATATAACTATTAAAAAAGAAACTAACGACTACTAAGTTAAAAACATTTAAGTGTCGTCGGGAAACACTTAGCCACTTTTAAATTAAAAGAAGAGAATTAAGATAAAGCCTTGAAGTCTTCAAAGATAACATTAAGATTAAAAGCTTACTTCAAATACAATCATAGCAGTTCATCAAAACTGAAAACTAATAGAAAGTCTAATTGCTCTAAATGCAAGCATCAACCACAAGCTTAACTCTCAGTTTGTTCCCTCAACCTTCTAATAGTGCTCCGGACGGTCACAGCACTCGCAGTACTGTGGAAAATAGAAAGAACAAAGTCAGTAATGCTTATTTCAAAAGAAAAAAATATTAAATGCCAATGACTATAGGAACAGGAGAATTTACTTCAAAGTGTAGGCGCCACCGGCTTTCACTTTACCACAGTCCTTGCATCCCCATATTCCTACGGCCTTCCTCTTCACAGCATACTGCAAACACATAATCAACCATCAGAATCCAACCCTTTCGGAAATGGCCTTTTACCTTCACTCAGCACACAGAAAATAACTTGTGGCCAAGGTCTACCTTTCCGCAGAATTCACAGAAAAATTTGCTGTGTTGACTAACTTCCATCTTCTTAATCTGCTTACGCAAACTAGCTCCATAACGGGTACCTGATATATGAAAAACAACAAAGATAGCTTCTCAGGAACAGCATTTAAACCTTGACGAAAAATGCAACACTAAAGAACACAAGTGATTATAACATTAAGTAAGCCCAAAATTTTTAAACCTTTTAAGAACCTACCATCACCTCTATAATATACTTATATAAATAAGTACATAACTCGATGCTTTTTTCAAAGTGCTCAAAACAGAACGAACTGGACATCATGGAGAATACGAATTTAACTAACCCAAAGCTTGATTTGCATCACCATATCAAAGATAAATTATTCCACACAGATCAAGTGTTATGCAAGTTTGCTATTTATAACCAAATTAACAGGCACAACCTCACAATCTTATGCAATCGGGATCTTCAAGTATATAAATCGATCCATCATTATCAGCATCTCATACATACAATTAATAACCAATGATAATATTTTCTATATTCTAGACAATTACTGGTAGCAAAAAGAAAACAAAAAAAACGCAGCAAAATAGGAACAATAGTTAAAAATTCAATCCACTACACACATAGCACAACAGTTTACAAATCATACCGTATTTTCCAACAATACCAGCCTTCTTCGTTCTCTTAGTCTGAAAAAAGGGGACCGCGTCAAGTTAGGGTTTAAACTCAATGTCCAATAAAAGAAGAAAAACAAGTGAAAATGAAATATGAAAAGCACAAAAATATCAACGATAGCTATGAATAGATGGTCCTATTTGTATATGAGGAAAACAAATTTATGCGCTTCCAGCAACCAAGATTTACTTGGGAGACATTGGAAGCAATCACATTAATACTAAGCGATAAAATTCCTAACGAAAGTGCTGAATCGAAAATTTGACAGGTGTTTAGAAGAGAGAAGATACCAACCATGGTTACGGAAGTGAGGTAGCCGAGAACTTCTGCAGTTGGGAACGAGGGGAATTGCCAGAGAAACCCTAATTCCAGTTGAGCCATTTATATTGAGAATCTACATTTTGATGGGCCGGGCCGGGTACGATAACGTTTTTTTAAAAACTTTTAATCACTGTAGTCCAGACCCAACACAAAAAAATCACTATAGTGGTCAGAATTGAAACCGGCAATTAAATCATCAGTCGGGTCAAATATTAAAAGTTTGAATCAATGTTTTTTTTTTAAAACTAATATGGAAGTCCTATAGTTTAAATTTTTAATTAAGTTTCTATAAATTTTTTTTAATTGAGTTCTTGTACTATATTAAAATTTGTAATTTAGTCTTTACCGTTATAAATTTAACAGAATATTCTTTATAAAATTAAAATATTTTATCACTTATCAATAAAATATAGCCTTAACTTCTTAAAATGATAAAACTATTCTTTCATCACAAGTCTTTTTAATCAAATGAGTGTGAAAAAAAGAAAGGATCTTTTGAAGTATAATATAATCAATAACAAGTGTAGTAGCCCGTCAAATCTAAAAATAAAATAGTAGAATTTATATAAGATATTTTTTTATATATACAAAAGTCAAAATAAAATTTTTTTTGGTTGAAATTTTTTATATGATTTACTTTAAAAGTAATTGAAATTTTGAATTTATTCGGTTTCTAAAAAATTAGCTAAAAAAAGTAAAATGTTTTGAATTTTTTTAATATTATTCTAATTTTTTTATATAGTATTTTGAATGATATAATCTAATTGAAAAACACATTATTCTGCTAAAATTAATTATTTTAAAGAACGCAATGATTTCGTAAGTATATTATGTTCGTCAAGCATGAATTTTAAGTATGAAACAATCGCAAATTCGGTTGGATCAAGTTTAGAATTATTTCTGAAAAAACAAAATTTTACAGTGAGTGACAATTTATTTTTTATTGATAATTCTATTAAAACAAAGTTTTAAATGACATAAAAAAATATTTATTTTTTCAAAAAATACTTGCTCTTATTACTTGTACTATTGTGGAGGTCTTGCAATATATGAGGAGCATGCTGAAATGGAGATAATTCAATTTTTCTTTACATGTAATACATGGAGAATTTTGGTCTATCATTATTTCGGGTCCTTTCAAGATATTCATTTAGCCACATCATAGCATGACAATATTCACACTCCTAGACAGAATCCCAAAGTCCAATATATCTAAAAAATAAGAGATAATTTTATATATTTATCATTATTTTTGTTTGACATATACATTTTCGTTACTTTTGTTTGCAATATCAAAAAGAAAATAAAAATATAAATAAATCAAATTTAATTTAGAAAGGGATACTACCTCCTTCAATATCTCCTATGTAATGATTATGATGGTAGATATTATATTCAATGCATATAGAATTAGAAGTAAATGGTTTTTCTTTTTTTTCTTCTATGTGTCTAGCTTCTTGTTTGTAAAAAGTAAAATATATTTGAAAACAAAAGCATGTGAAAAGTTTTAATGAAAATTAAAAGAGTTATAATGGAGGAAAAACAATTAATTTAAATTTTTAACATATCAAAAATTAAAGCACTCAATGCTGTTGTTAATACCAATGAACGTCATCTTTGATAATGGAATTAAATATTTTAGTCTTTTTCTTCTTTTTTACTTTTAATCTATAAAATTTTATAAAAGAAAAATGCAATAAAATATTCTATATAATGGCATCTTAAATAATAAAATTAAATATTCTATGAGATAAGTTTAAAAATATAATTTTATTTAGTTTAGTTAAAATTATTTAATATTAATAATATAGTTATCATAAAAGAATTATAATTAATTTTGATTTTTTGCGTGCTAATATTTAAAATGATTATTATAATTTAGTTATTTTAAATGCTAATTTAGATAATTTATTGTCCAAACACATATATACATAATGTTAAATCAAATCATTGAGTTAGTATACAACAAATAAATGTCTATATGTTCAAAAACACACAACTCTAATTTAAATCCCTTTAAAACTGTAACATGTCGAAATAATGATTTAATATGTTGTTAATGATTTAGTACGTTGTTACTAAATAGTAATATAATGATACCAAACAAATATCAGTTCAAAAATAAATTGATTATGAAATTTATCTTAAAAAAAGACTAAGTGATTTATAATCACAAAAAATCAGGCTAGCATATCTCATTTGACATCTTTAAAATATGCTGATACAAAAAAAAAATTTAATATTAGTATCTAAAATTATATGGCTAACATAATTTCACAATAACATGATGAAAGACTAAAATAATGCACATAAACGTATCATTTGTAATCTTTTTAAAATACAAAAAAATTTATTAAGATATTTTAAAATTATCTTTTCAACATAAGTTCTCAAAAATTTCCTTATATACCACGTTCATCGTGCAGCTATCCTCCAAACGTTCGTGATTTTTCAATAGTAATCGCAAAATATATTTACTCTTTATTCTTGATAAGGCAACATACAATTAATCATGTGTAAAAACTGGTATTGGTGGATATATTCTGACACACTTGACAGAGTTTTTTTCCGACACTTATTTATATGACACATAAGATATAAGGTTTTGATTGTATACCAATTTTCTAGCATTAAGATTCCTTTCGGTAATCACGCTGCTAAATAAGTATATATGAAAGGAGCATCGTCTTCGGTATCTGAAATGTCAATGACATTTTTTGAATTTTCTTCATCTTCGGAGATGTCTCTCTCAGAAACAAAAAAAAAAAAAGTAAAAAAAAAAAAAGTATCATACCTTTATTTGTGAAGTAGAGTCTCTCTCACACACATACATATATAAGAGATCACGTTGCTCATTGGTGATATATTTCCATTAGATAAAAAAAAATATGTTTTACAATAAAATAGAACTTTGTTGACAAAATATTTTGCAAAGAGATATTTGCACACTACAAAAATTATTCTTTGATTCACTGTAAATATTATAATATAAATATTTATTTTCTTGGAAAAAATACACCGTATCAATTTTCCTTTTGTGTATCTATTGTCCAAACTATTCAAGGAGTTAGATTGTATTATATTATACAGTCAATTAATAAATTGAAAAAAAATCAAAAATAGAAGAAAGAACAATACTATTATAATTAAGATAATGTAACAAATAAAGTCCTAAAAGTTGAATAACAACTTTCGTAACAAATATTTTTTATTTTTTCCAGTATACAATTTATTTAAAAAGATCAATTAATAATTATATGTATAAGTTTCCTAACAAAAAGTAAAACTGTTTGTAACTAAAAAAGATTTTGTTTCTAAAAAAAATCTCAATTTCTTTAGCAAAAGATATCCTTTAAAATTATGAAAAGTATTCTTAGTTCATTCATTATATCATTAGCTCTATTTTTAAGAAATTTTTTAGATCTATAAAAAAGTTCTATACTGTTTGATACCAAAAAGATATTACCTTTTTTTTAATTTTCAGCCTCCGACAAAATTTAAATAGCATAATTAAAAATAGTAAATATAAAATTATTTTTTAACAGTTGTAATAAAAACGGACAATGCTTAATTATTAAGTAGTTTTGCAAAGAAATATGTAATGTATAGTAATAATCAAATAATATTATGTAACAAATAAATTCTCATAGCGGAATAACAGCTTGTTTAACAATTATTTTATTTATTTTTCTATGCAATTTAATTAGAAAGATTAATTGTATGTATAAGTTTGCCAAAAAAAATTATATTAGTTTGCAAATAAAAATATATTTTTTAATATTTTTAATCTTTTTGAGAATGGAAAGTATCGTTGCTCCTTCCTGATATGATTAATTCTTCTTTAAATAGTTTTTCGGTACTATAAAAAAAACTTCCATTGCTATTAAAAAGTTTTTTTTTTTTAATTTTCATTCTCTGACAAAATTTAAATAACATAATTAGAAAGAATAGACATAAAATTATTTTTAAAATTTGTTTAAAAAACGTGCGATGCATAATTTTAATTTAAGGGGTATTGCAAGGAAATATATAATGTATAGCAATAATAAAATAATACCTTTACGCTAAACCTCAAAATTCTTAAATTTTTAAGAGATGTATAAAAATAATGTGAAAAAATTCAAAATTAAACTTAACACACCTGTAAGATAGTTAAATATTTTTTTAAAAAAAATCTTGATAATAATCCAATTTGTTAAAAAATGCACCCCAGAACACCGCACATAATTCATAATCTTTAACCTTTTCTAGCAACCTTCCTCATTTTTGTTGCTGACATATTGTAATCTTCCACATCTAGTTGTGTTGGTTGTGAAATCCAATTTCCACTTTCAGCAATCTCAGAAACATTGTCAGAAGTTGTTTTTGGTACGTCTACATAAAGATGATATGGGTTCATAGTTACTTTATGTTTGCCGCATGCAACCTCGGAATTTTCATCATAACCTCGGATTCATTATGACATAACTTCATTACAATTAGAAATGGGTTGGAAAGAGTTGAGGTTCTCCAACTTGACTGAAACCTTAAAAAGAAATGTCTTATCCTTGAATTTACCTAACTCATCATAAAATTCATTTTTGTTTCCACCCTACATTGGATTGGATTGAAAAGTAAAATGGATAAAATTATTTCAACAATAAAAATCTAGTTACACTCACTATATTCAAGTATAAAAAAATACAACGCTCTATTACCCTCATTATATGTTTTGTTCTGAGGTTTGAAGCAGATATATTCAAGTAATCGCTACCAATAGTTTCATACATGATGAATGATGTATAAGAATCTTCATCAGCAACCTTCAAGTTTAATGCATACCTATAAAAATGACAAAGTCTATAATCAATATTATTATCTGAATATGTTCTTAATGACTTGGTTCACAAAGAGTACATACTTTGGAATAAAAGTCTCTGTTCTCCTTTGGCAATTGGGACATTTGTAAGTATCCCCATCTTCTTTCACAGTATTTAGACAATTATTGCAACCCTTATACGACCAAAACTTCCCTGAAGTAAAATTCTTCACTGTTCCAATTGTAACACAAATTATTTTCTGAAATACCACAAATCAATCAAAAAAATAATAGTGTCACCATCTATTTTATATGGTTAAAATTCTTATCCGGCATACTGAAATTATAAAATGTAAACAAAGTGTAAAATGATCTCTCTATAAGATCTTTAATCTCGCTCAAAAATAGTTTTGTACGGGGTAGTGTTCAGGAAATCATCCTCCATTAAATAGGGAGCTTTTTTCTCTAGTTATACGATTCGAGATGATATTCCAACTTCAATACCCATAACCTTATATATTTTTTTTGGAAAGTTGGTTTTATTCGAACCCCACGAAGAGGCCGTTAGTTAAAGCCAGAAGTCCCCTTTGACATTGCCATCAGGGAGTAAGGACTCAACACAGTTCAAATCATGTACATCAACCAAAGTAATATAACCAATAACATTATCTCCACTGGCTACCCCTACACCTATTGCATTTAGACTAAGTAAATATTACATCAATCATACAAGGATGTGAGATTTCTCCATTGCAGCACCTGTTTTATTCTTTATTTAACAAACTTCATCAAGTCTCAATGCCATTTGATGGTCACTTGCTGTGAACTTACTCCGTCAGTACCTGAACTGTGCATCTCTGTTTTGGGGCTTTACCCATTAATAAGTACTTACGGTCATTGTCACGTTCAATTGCATTAATTCCAGTGAGTCCATCTTTGCATTTCTTTGCTAATTCTTCCCCTGTCCTTTTGCCTTGAACTCTTTGTCCTGCTTGAACACTACTTTCACTTCATCAAACACCTGTCTTTTATTAGCAACTTTATTTCTTAGGAATCAGTGTTCCCACCTTGTATCTTGCTTGCCATTGATCCAAATCACAACATCTTTTCTATTAGAGATAAGCAGTAAATTTTCGGATCTCTCATTCAATTCTTCCAACATGAATTGCAGTGCACATTCCAAACCATAAATATTAGCCTCACCTTCATAGTTAGTTATAAATTCTTGTCCCATGAAAACAATAATATCACCTAAGAAATCTGTGAAATACCCGCCAACTATATATTTGTTTTCCACCGTATCATAGTAACAGCATTGCCACCAGGTCGGGACATTATTCTCGCCGATTCTATCTTCTACATATACCCTCCTCCCAATCTTCTTTTTCCCCATCGCCCAATTACTGATTGACACATTGATCAGTTCCCAGGCTTCTACCCAATCAATTGTTTTATTTTCAAAGATTCTTTGGTTCCTACATTTCCACACTATCCACACTACTGCAAAGAACAACACTAGCCACTTTCTACTTTTTCTTTTATCCATTATTTGACCCACCCAGCATTCAAACCAATCCCTAATATTATAACAGCTCACCCACTCAACTCCTCCCCAGCAAACAGAAAGCCACCATAATTTGGTAACGAATGAGCAAACAGAAAGCCACCATAATTTGGTAACGAATGAGCAGTGAAGAAATAAATAATTTACCGCCTCAATCTCTCCATGGCAGAGTACACATGTATCTTCCCCCCATCTTAAGATTCCTCTTCTTTACAAGGATTCTCTGGTGTTTAATCCTCCCGTCATGGCAAACCAAGCGAGCATCTCTGCCCGAGGAGGAACCAGGCCATGCCAAATATTATCATAAACATGCTTCATCGTTGGGGAGCCCAGCTGCCTACCGGTTGCAGCTCTGACAAACGAGCTAACTGAATATCTTCCTTCCACATCAAGGATCCACGCCGCTTTGTCCCGGATACCTACAGATAAAGATATAGTTTCTAATATTATATTGAGCTCTCTTATTTGTGACCCATTCTTCCGTACCAACCCAGAAACCACATTCATGAATGTAACACATTTTGAGGCTTGAAACTCTGTATAGTCTCGGAAATCTATCCTTTAACGAGCAGTCCCCAATCCAGATGTCTTCCCACATTTTTATGTTTCTGCCATCACCCATGCACATTCTCCATCCCTCCTTGCTTAATTCTTCAATGGCTGAATTTATCTTCTTCACTCCAACAATATCCTTCCAAGGACCATTCTGTTTTGTGGCATTATGGTCCCAAACTCTTGTATCCTCTTCAAAGTCATAACACGAATTAATAATTCTCTTCCATAGAGGCTTACTATCATCCGCATACCTCCACCACCATTTGAAGAGTAGTGCTGCATTCTTTATTACCAAGCTGCCCACTCCCACTCCACCATGTTCTTTGGGTTTTTGTATTGTACTCCACCTAATCGAAGGGATTTACCCCAGAAGAATCTCCATTGTATGGAAATGATCTTCTTTTCTACTACCGCCGGCATCTTGAAGAGTCCCAAATAATAAAGCGGTAGGCTATTAATAACAGCCTTGACAATCACAATTCTCCCTGCCTTGGTGAGTAAATTCGACTTCCACATTCCAAGTTTCTTTTCCATTCTATCGAGAAGCGGCCTCCAAGTGTTTATCCTTCTTAGGCTTGAACCCAGTGGAATACCTAGGTACGTGATAGGGAGCACACCTAGTTGACATCTCATTGCATTTTTCTGTCTCCTTTCTTTAGGTGTGCTACAATTGATTGGGATCAGAATTGATTTCTCTAGGTTCAGTTCTAGTCCTGACAACATTCCAAAACACTGCAGCAGTCTTCTATAGTTTTTCACCACTTCAGGCTTGGCTGGATATAAAAGAGTCGTATCATCTGCAAATTGGAGGTGCGTCAACAGCACTTTTCGTTTACCCACTAAAAGGCCCTCAATCAGGTTGTCTCCCTGCGCTTTCTGAATTATCTTGTTGAGAACTTTTGCTACTAGAACGAACAAAAATGGGGACAGTGGGTCTCCTTGGCGTAGGCCCCGCTCCATTTTGAATGGTTTCGTTGGGGAGCCATTAATTAAAATCGACATCATGGCTGTCTTAAGCATAGCCTGCACCCACTTTCTCCATTTCGGCCCAAACCCCATTTTTTGGTGTACCTGATCTACAAAATCCCACCTTACCGAATCATACGCTTTTTTGAAATCCAACTTCACTATGACTCCCTCTTTCTTGGACTTCTTCAGCCACGCCACTGTTTCGCATGCGATGAGAGCCCCATCCAGGATCTGTCGGTTTTGGATGAAGGCCATTTGACATTCGCCAACAAGGTTCCCCATTAATGGTCGTAGCCTTGCAACCATTATCTTTGAGATTACTTTGTAGATGCTCCCCACCATGCTTATTGGTCTTAGATCTTTTATCCCTCTCCCGCCATTCGGTTTCTTTGCCAGTGTAACCCACGTCATATTAACTTCGCTCGGCATGAACTCTTCAACGAAGAATTTTCTCACCATTTCAGTAAAGTCATGACCGATTGTGTCCCACACTTTCTTGATGAAACCCAGGTTGTATCCGTCCGGACCTGGTGCTTTTGACGAGTTGCAAAACCACACTGCGTCTTTTATTTCTGAATTTGTTGGAATAGTTTCGATCTTCGCAGCATCATCCACCGAAATTTGAGGAACCAGACCATCATGAATTCTAATGTCAGGCATGCTTTTCTGGGAGTATAGTTCCTTAAAGTATCTTCTCGCCTCCATTTTCACTCTCACCGGGCCTTTGATTAGCCTAGATCCCACCTGAACTTCTTCAATCCTGCTTTTTCTTCTTCTCATCGTTGCTTTGACATGGAAATATTTAGTGTTTTTGTCCATGTCCTTGATGAAATTATCCCTAGACAGCTGCTTCCAATATTCGGCTCTTCTTCTGTACCATATTTTAACTTGATGTCTCGGCGTATCTCTTCTAGAAACATTCTCTTCAGTGCACACTCCATTATCAATCTCTTCCTCAGTTTTTGCAATCTCCTCCTCGAATTTCTTGATTTTGTTATCCATGTTGCCAAATTTCTGCTTGTGCCAATCCTTAATCGGTTCCTTCATATATTTCAGTTTCTCTGCTACTGTATTACCTTTAATTTTACCCCACTCCTGCTTGAATATTTTCCGGAACTGCCCATGTGAGAACCATACATCAAGGGACCTGAATGGTTTAGGGCCCCAGTCAGTGATATCTCTGCCCAGGATTATAGGAATGTGGTCTGACTTCGAACATTTCACTGCTTTGACATTTAGTCCAGGAACTCTGTGAATTAATTCTGAATCTACCATAAACCGATCTAGTTTGCTAGCACTTTGCTTGTTCCTCCAAGTGTATTTTCTTCCTTGTAGAGGAATGTCCACTATCTCCATTTCATGAATCCAATTCTTGAAGTCCTCCACCCCCACATGATTGATCCGTCTGCTGCTTCTTTCATTTTCACTTAGCACTTCATTGAAGTCCCCGAAAGCTAAGACAGGTAGGCCAATTCTGTTCTTCACTTCTGCAATTTCACCCCACATATTCATTCTCTGAATCATTGGGTTAGGGGCATAAATCAGGAACACCACTGCGCGCATATTCAATTCCTTCAGCTTCCCTACCAAGCCAATCCACCTATTACTTTTCATTTTCTGCTCAACTTCAAAGAATTCGTTTTCCCAGATGCATAAGAGACCCCCTCCATTATTTTCAGCATTTACCACCTCCCATTGGTAATCAATATTTCCCCAAATGTTTCTGACTTCAAACTCTTTGATGCTGCCCAATTTCGTCTCTACTAACCCTAGCATTCTGATTGAGTTTTTATTGACCAACTCCCTAATACACCCCATCTTCCCACCCCCTCTCAACCCTCTACAGTTCCATTGTAGAATCATTTATCCAGAGATTCAGAGACACCTACCTCTTTTCGGAGTTCCCCTTTCCTTCGCTTGCCCTTCTCCTTTCTTTTGTCTCCCACTTCTGATTTCTCCTTTGATGTGGACCTCAGGTACTTTTTTGCTCTGTCTTCGTATTCCTCACAGATCCCTGTTTTGGCACCCACCCACCAAGTGTCTTCGATTTCCTCCTCTGTGTCCTCAATCTCTTCATCTGCGCTCTGCCATAACCCTAATTCCCCTTCTTCTCTGATTTCATCAATCGTCTCCTGTTTCTTTCTGCTTGTTTCCTTCTGTTTTCTGGCTTTTTCTTTGATTCTGTCCCTTAATCGTTACGACGTTCTCTTACCAGAACTGCTTTTCGATCTCGTCTTCCTTCTCTTAGCTCTCTCTAGTTTATAGCCGTTCTCAATTGTTCTCAACACCTTTTTGGGAGGAAGAGAATTCTCGAAACCTGGGGGGCCGAAAGGCTCATCTGCATAGAGTCACTGCTTAGTTGTATCCCCTTTCCTTTGCTAGGCCCAATTACCATGTCTTCCTTGGATCTTTCTGTCGTATCATCTATAGGCCCACCCGGTATTTGGTAGATGGATTCGTTCCATTCTTTGATTTAAAAGAGGTAAAATTAGAAATGATTATTAAAAAGATGCAACAATGTAAGTAATTTTAAAGAAAAAAAATTTAAAGTTAGCTACAATTCTAAAAAAAAAAAAAAAAAAAACCCGTATCTCTGTCTAAATTTCTTAAATTCTTTCAAATCGGCATTGATCATCAACACATAGTTGTACGTTGTATTTGAGATGCCCATTTTTTCTTGAAAAGGAACACACAACAACACCAATAATATATCATTAAAAACCAAGAAATTTTTTTATTTAATATATAACAAATAATTGATAATTTAAACAATTAAAAAATAACAATACGTGATACAGAAAAGTTGCAAAATAAGAAACCATTTCATAAAAAAAAATTAATAATATTAAATAGTTTTGTAGAAACGTTACCACATTATTACAATACTACAGTAAATGTCTTTAATTAATGATTAAATAAAAATTATTTTCTAGAAATGTTTATGTGCCAGTTTTTACATATACAGATTTTTTCAGATTAAGATACTAAATATAATTATAACATAACTAAAAATAATCTAAATAAGTAATATTAAATAATTTGTTAAAGTCCAATATTACAAATAAGTAATTTAGATTTTTAAATTTAACGGATTTAATATTAATATAGTATACCTACCAATGCCTTTATTGAATTTAGCAAATTGAAGGATAATAACATATTCAGTAGCCTGATGGTCACGTAGATGAAATAAAGAAGTAGGAAAGAACAATAACACAATCACAACACAAGAGAATTAACGTTAAAATCCAAAAACAGGAAAAAAAAAACCACGGTCGTTGCCAAACGACAACCAAGAAAATATTATAAAACATTACACCCTCCAATATTTTCTACTTCGACACCAACCACTCCACACATTCCCAATGACTACACCCTCTATACTCTTACAAGAGAAAAACTCTAAAGTACAAGAAGGAATTTAAAAGTCATACCATGTGTATTGACTTGGTGCACTTAAAATCCTCAACTTAAGCCCCCTATTTATAGCATAAATACTCACCCACATTTCTTACATCAAGCGATGTGGGACTTCTTATACACATTATTTTCAACCAAACCCAACACACCTTTTCCTCAATCCTAAATGCAAGTAAGAAATAAGCAATTAGATAAAAAAAAAACATTCGATACGTATAAGCAAGGCATTTTAAAAAGGTATAATTTTTTTAGAATTTTAATAAGTGTACATGCTATAAATCATGTAGATCAATCACAACATAATGACCAATTCTTCCCGCCTTTAACAATGATATAAACTCTCCTTTTCCGGCCAAAAGTCTAATAACATTTAATTGATTAAATAATTTAAAAAATAATCAGCGACACATTAATGAAAAAATAGCATGACCTATTAAAAAAATTTGTATACGATTTATAAATCTACTACTTAACAAATAGATGAGATCGTTCATTCGTCTATTTCAATATATTAGCATGAGATATAACATTAAAATGATTGCTAGGAATGGTACGATCACCGGTCATTCTCATTATGCATGACTCCTTCTTAAAAAATATCTTGCACGGATGTGTAGTTGAAAAATATATGCCACTTGATTTTTCAACATCAAAATTTGAAAATACATAAACCATTGATTCCATTATTTCGTGCTCGAACATCTTTACAAAGGCACTTTTTATTGATCAATGAATCTTATCACATTGGAAAATCAATCATTATTTGACATTAAATAATTGTAACAAAAAATATATGTTCACAGATACGATTCTAAATAAAATTATACTAAAAAAATTATAAGCCAAATAAAATTACGTCTAAATTATAAAATGTCTTGCCCCAACTCTTGAGATGTGACAGAAATTAATACATTACCATTATTTATATTGCGATTTGATAATCCTATAGAGAGGTGGTAGATTATTTATAATAATTAATATTAAACGTTGTATAATATTATACTCAATCTCCAAAGAGGAGGCAGATCATTTATATAGTGACTTGAAAATTTTATAGTAATAACACCCAAAACAAATCTTAGTCATCAACATACACGATTCCAATTTAGTATAATAATACAACGCCAACACATTAATAAAATAATAATCCGAATTGTAACGCTAACAATGTTAATAAAATAAATGATGAAATTTACATATTTTAAATTGAAACTAAGCTTATCATCCATTAGAACCATCTCGACATAAGCAGTTTTATTCTTGTCAAACTTTGGTGGTACTTTCCAAAGTCTCAGAACCCTTGCCTTTATTTTCCACACTTTGTCATCACCCAATCCATTGTAGACGATACTTTTGATAGGATTGTACGAAGTAAACATTGCGCTTAAAAAATTAATTGAAAAAAAATGTTTGAATGATTAGAAGAATAATGAAAAAATACAAAACTACAATGTAATCAAAACTCGCGCATCATAATATATTATACACCGAAGAAATTTTTCTAAGGAAAGTTTTTTGTCATATCAAAATATTTATTATTATTATTATTCTATACGTTTTAAATGTTATAAGATTGTATATAATTTTTAATTTTAAATAGAATTATTTTTTCAATCCATGAAAAAAAAAAGATTGATTTTTTTTTTAAAAAAAGTTATTTTTGAAGTGATCAACAGAGAACAATTTCCTAAATCTAAAAAATAAATTATCTTTAACCATTTATTCTGATCAATTATTATTGCGTACTGCATATAAGTAGGGTATTTTTAAAAAAAGTAATAATTTTCTTAAAATTTTAATAACCGTAGACATTGAAAGATATATCCAATTATTATTGATAAATTATTATTGCTTATAGAATAACATCTTTAAGTAATTTTTATAACGACGAACGATAAACAATTTCAAAAATCAATAGAAACAAACAAATTATAAGTTTTCTTTTAAAAAAGAATAATCTTTTCATAAACTATAGAGAATAATTTTCTAAAATAAAAAAAATGAAATTATCTCTAACCATTTATTCCAATCAATTATTATTGCTTTATTTGAGATTTTGTTCTATAAGTAATAAGAAAGTATTGAAATATATTTAATTTTATAAATAGAAACAAATCAATAATAAGGCAATGAATAATTATGGATTTATGAATGAACGATTAGGAATAAGAAATAATTGCGATTATAATTTAGGCAAAAAAAAAAACGATGAGAGCGACACATGTCCCCAATCACCTGAGAGAAAAATCCGTTTTTAGTATATTAATATTAAGGAGAGGATATATATATATATATATATACAACTAGAGAGAAAAAAGAACTCTTAGTCTAAAAGTTTCAGTGAGTAAAAAAAATACAATTAACTAATCTGCTATTTATACTAAGCTGTTGTCCTAAGCTTTAAAATAGAAAGCAATAGAAATTACAACTAGTCTAACTAATCAGTTGGCTCACTCAACACCCCCTCTCAAGCTAGAATCTATCTCATTCACCATTCTAAGCTTGCTGTGACATTGTTGAAACGGATTAGGTGCTAAGGCTTTTGTCAAAATGTCTGCCACCTGATTTGTTGTGGAAATTGGTAGAAGCTTGATCACTTGTTCTTGCCATTTGTTACTCACGACATGACAATCCATTTCTATATGTTTGGTTCTCTCATGGAAAACTGGGTTGGTAGCAATATGTAGGGCAGATTGGCTGTCACAGTAAACAGCAATTGGCTTCCTTAACTCTATTCTTAAATCACCTAGAACTTGAGTTATCCATTGAGCTTCCCGTGTGGCCCTGGCTAAAGCCCTATACTCAGCTTCACAAGAAGAACTAGCAACTGTACTCTGCTTTTTGCTTTTCCACGCTACAATAGAGGTGCCAATGAAAAAACAATATCCTGAAATTGATCTTCTAGTGTCTGGGCATGTTCCCCAATCACTATCTGAAAATCCTATAGGTTCCAGATCAGTATCTGCTGCAAACATCAAACCCATGGCTGGTGTTCCCTTCAAATATCTCAAAATTCTGATTGCTGCCTCAAAGTGTATATTTGTAGGACAATCCAAGTATTGACTCAGCTTCCCTACTGCATATCCAATCTCTGGCCTAGTGTTGATCAAGTAGAGCAGCCTTCCAATTAACCTTCTATACTCTGAATTCGAGTGTAGAAGTGCTCCTGAATTTCTCGATAGTTTGACTGTGTAGTCCATGGGTGTTGTTACTGGCTTTGCATCCAATAAGCCATACTCTTTTAACAAATCGAAGCAATACTTTCTTTGACAAACCATGATCCCCCTCTTACTTCGAGCAACCTCCAGTCCGAGAAAAAACTTCAACTCACCAATGTCTTTGATTTTAAACAATTGGTGCAAATGCTGTTTGATGAAGTTGATTTCAGGGATGTCTTCACCTGCTATAATTAAGTCATCAACATAAACCAAAATCACAGTAAAGCCATTAGTTGTGAGTTTGGTAAATAAATTGTAGTCATATCGAGATTGTTTATAGCCAATTGATAGAAGTGTTGAAGTAATCTTCGTGTTTCATTGCCTACTTGCTTGCTTGAGTCCATAAAGTGATCTATCCAATCGGCAAACAAGATTAGAATCAGATAGTTCAAGGCCTGGAGGTGGCTTCATATAAACCTCTTCATATAGATCACCGTGTAAGAAGGTAGTATTAACATCTAATTGATGCACTGTCCACCCTTTTACTGTTGCCACAGAAAGCAAAATCTGAAGAGTGGTCATTTTGACAACAGTGCTAAAAGTCTCAAAGTAATCTACACCAGCTGTCTGAGTAAAACCCTGAGCCACTAACCTGGCTTTGTATCTCTCAATAATGCCATCAGGATGTAGTTTCAACTTAAACACCCACTCACATCCTACTTCCTTTTTCCCAGCTGGAAGAGAAGTAAGTGTCCAAGTCTTATTATCTTTTAGAGCATTAAGTTCCACATTAATTGCCTCTTGCCAATTTAGATTTTTTATTGCCTCAGCATAACATTTGGGTTCAATGTGTTTAGGTTGTGATGTAATTTGGTTGACTGACTCTATTGACAAGGGAATTAATGGTATAGACTCTGGGACAGCTGACTCAAAAAACAAAATAAATGATTGTTCAAAGAAATTCTGTGTCAATTCTTGTATCATTTCAAATTGAGTTTCAAAATTTTCTTTACAAACATTTTGTGTATCAGAATTTTGACAATTTTGTGAAATAGTAGAAGAGGTTGTCATGCACTGATAATCTGCTAAATATGCAGGTTTCTTAGTCTCTCTGGTGGACCTTCTAAGTTGTGGTTGTGTAACATGCATGCTGTCATGAGAAGATGCATGGCTACTATCTATAGAATCTGATACAACAGTATCTTGATTACTACTATGCCTAGATGATGATTGTTGTGGTGGAAAATATGCAGGTTGTATGAGTAAATTTTTATCACAAAAGGGATCATCAAAGGCTGCCAAACCATTTATTTGCATATTTGAGTTACTCACAACTTCATGCTCTTTATTATTATGCAAGCTATCCTGTATAGTAAAAGGTAAAATGGATTCATAAAAAATCACATCCCCTGACACAAATATGACTCTGCTGCTAATATCATACAAAATGTATCCTTTAACTCCTTCTTTTATTCCTAGATATACACACTTCCTAGCTCTTTTGTCTAATTTCCTTCTGTGAGTAGCCAATGTGCAAGCATATACCAAACAACCAAAAACTCTTATGTAAGAAATATCTGGTTTTTTGTCTTTTAAAATTTGATAAGGGGAATTATTATTTAAAATACTACTAGGTATTCTGTTAATCAAGTGTACAGAATATGCTACTGCATATGTCCAAAATCTCCTTGGTAAGTTGGAATGAAACATCAAGGCTCTTGTAATTTCCAAGATATGTTGATGTTTCCTTTCAACTATACCATTTTGTTGAGGTGTCTCAACACATGAAGTTTGGTGCACAATTCCTTTTGATGCATAAAAAGAATTTAACTTGAATTCAGGACCATTATCAGATCTTATTTTCTTGATTGTAACTCCAAATTGTGTTTCAACAAGTTGTACAAAATTTTTAACAAGACCAGCAACTTCACCCTTTCCTTTCATAAAATAGGTCCAAGTGAATCTGCTTTTGTCTTCAACTATGGTCAAAAAATATTTAAATCCTGAAATTGAAGCAGTATTTATTGGTCCCCAAATGTCAACATGCACTATATCAAATACTTCTATACTTTGTGAAATTCTAGTTACAAAAGAGTTCCTTTTCTGCCTTGCAAAATGGCATGAATCACAAGGTTTATTGAAGCTAGAAATATGCATATCTGTATATTGCTTATTAATGACATGTATCCTATGATTTGGTAAATGTCCTAGTCTATAATGCCATAGTGTAGAATCATCAATCTGTGTTGATAGTGCAGCTATGAGTGTTGTGTGTGATGTAGCTTGAACAGGTTGCATATTTTCAATTGCATAAAGACCTCTTCTCTGTTCAGCTACACCAATTGTCTTCAAAGTGTTCTTTTCCTGAATTTCACAAATGTTTTCATCAAAAATCAATTTGCAGTTTGATTCTTTTGTTAATTTTGACACAGATATCAAATTGAACTTAAAACTAGGAATATAGAAAGCATGAAACAAGTGCAAACTATTAGGAAATTCTATGGTTCCTGCTAATTTTGCTATAGTGGTTGTACCATCAGGCATGTTGATGATAACAGGATTAATATGATAAAGTTTTTTGAAGGACTTGTGTGAATAAGCTACATGATTTGTAGCACCTGAATCTATAACCCATGATTTTTGACTAAAAACTGACAAGGACATGATATATGATATACCTTGGTTTGAGGGAAGGGTGGTGGTAGTTATTTGGTTTATGCTATGCCTCGGTTGTGATTCTTGTTGATTCAAGAGAGCAAGCAATGCTTCTTTTTGCTCTAAAGTAAAATAAGGCTCAGATTTTCCATCTACTTCCGTTTGGGATTGACCACTGAGTTCTTCATCATCTTCCTCAGCAATCATATTGTTGATTGATGACCGATTCTGCTTGAATTGAGGTGGGTATCCATGCTTTTTGTAGCATACATCAACCAAATGCCCATTTTTTCCGCAGTATGTACACTGTTTCTGGCTTCTTCCACCTTTACCCCCTCTGCCTTTGCCTTTGCCTCTTGTATCTTCTTTGAAATTTCCTATTCCTCCCTTTGCATTAACCAACAATGCACCACTGTCAACATTCTCACTCATGTTGAATTGTCTTTCTTGTTGCAAGACTGAGGCAAACACGGCTTCAAGCTTAGGCATTGGCTTCATTAGCATGATCTGTGATCTTACTGTCGCAAATTGGTCACTCAATCCTCTTAAGAATCTAACAACCTGAGATTCTTCCCTATACCCTCTCATGATGCTAAGCTCACATATGCAATCATTAATGCACCTTGAACACCCTGGAATTGGTCGAAAATTCTCCAATTCTTCCCAAATCGTCTTCAGCTTAGTGTAGAAATCAGTCACACAAAATTCTCCTTGTTTACTGGCAAATAACTCTTCTTCTAATTCTGCTATCTTGTAAACATCTCCCTGGCAGTACCTATGCTTTAGCTCTCTCCATAATTCTTTTGCGGAGTTAATCCAAAGAACACTTTTGGCAATGTTGAGACTCAACGAGTGGTTGATCCAAGATACTACATACGTGTTACAACGTTCCCACGCTTCGTATAGACGGTCATCTTCAGCTGGCTTTTGAATCGATCCATCAACAAACTTGATTTTGTTCTTTCCCTTTAACGCTCTCCACATTGCTCTCTCCCACACTTGGTAATTGTTCTGCTCCAGTACAATAGGTATTAGAGCTGTTCCTGGACTCTCTCCATGATGAAGAAAATAAGGTCTGGTTGGATCTAACGCTGGATTCTGCTGGTTTCGGTTTGAATTCACTTGCATCGAACTGATCTGACTCACAAGACTCGCAAGAGTTTGTAGATCTATCGATGAAAAAGTTGGATTCGCGTTCATTTCTGCCGCCATGATTCAAGATCTCTTCCAAGACTCGCTAATCGGAAATGTCGCTTGAATTGCAATGTGCATATTCAAACAATGCAAACCTCATTAGACTCTATTGTGTGAGTCTCAAAGAAGAGGAATTGAATCGCAAGAACAAGAAATGGCTGGCAAAAAAAAAAATGAAAGAAATCAAATCAAGATTGGGGAAAATCACGAGTAGTGATAACCTGTTTCTGAAACTCCATTGATTTAGCTCTTTCGAAGTTCCTCAATTCTTCACTATTTGCTCTCCTCCACGCTCACTGCACCATGATAAAGATGAGTTCAGGAGGCAGTGAGAAGAAGAACTTCACGATACTGGTATTGTGACTTGAAAGAGAAAAAAGAACTCTCAGTCTAAAAGTTTCAGTGAGTAAAAAAAATACAATTAACTAATCTGCTATTTATACTAAGCTGTTGTCCTAAGCTTTAAAACAGAAAGCAATAGAAATTACAACTAGTCTAACTAATCAGTTGGCTCACTCAGATACATACATATATATATATATATATAATTCGTTCTTACTCTATGTTATAACCGAATAAAAAACAAAAATTGCAAATTTACCATTCTATCTTCCCAACAAATAATTCTAATATTTAATGAATGATTCAACTATTTAAAAAACATCCAAAAATTATAATCCACCTTCTTAAATACATAAATATATTTTTGATGGTATCCTTTGACATTTTTTTACATATTCTTTCATATATTTTATTATTTTGTATACATACAGTGTGAACTAATGGAATAAGTTATACATGACAATTATTTATGTATTTTTTTTCTTCACTTTTCATACAGTGTTATGCTTTATACATAAATATCATATTGTTAACTTGTGTGCATCTTCTATTAGTACATATTAAAATATTATTTTAATGCATATTCACTTCTCACTATTTAATAGAATATAGCAGATTTTGTATTATAATTTATGTAATATCCCTATCGTTAGCCAAGTCGATCGAACCGGCTTCGCGCCGACGGCAGTGTAACAAGGCGAGAATACGATTAAGAAAACGAGTACAACATACAATTAGTGCGCAAAAACGAACACCTTCGTTAAAGTTTGGCCCGAACCGGACCAAACCGTGAAATTACCAAACCGCCCTTATTTAGTATAAAAGGGCCAATGGCCCAAATTCCATTCCTTCTTCGTTTTCAGAAGAAAGAAAGAAAAGAAAAGAGAGAGATAGTTGTGCGTGTGTGTGTAAGGAAGGGTGGTGATCACTATTCACCCACCGCTTCCGGCGGCCATAACTTTCGTTCCAGAGCTCCGATTGACGCACCTTTTGCGCCTACACAAAGCTTATTCCGTCCTCTTCGATTCTATACCACTTGGAAGGTATGGGTTTCGAATTTCCTACCCCATTCTTAGCTCTTAAGTTTTTGCTCGAATTGAGCTTGATCACCTTGCATGTTTTCAAAATCCATGTTCTAGGTGATGATCTAGCATGATATGTGGCATGATATCCGAAGCCTATGAGCTTGCAACTCCGGTAAGACGTTCCAACCCTAGTCAATGCTCTTCCTTGAGCTTAGAATTGATGGAATTTGGTGTTTTTGTGTGTTTTGTTGTGCGTGTATGTGTTGTAGGTCACCATTGATGGTGAATGTGCAAGTAGTGCATGTGGCTAGGATTAGGTTGAGTAGATGGTGTACTTGGATATTCAATGGCGCGAAGAACATCGCGTGTGAGCATTGAGCTTGGCGTCTAGGTACGGATTTAGATTCTTTACTGCAAGAGATAATCTAGTATGAGCATCTAGGCTAGTG
>JASCZI010181694.1:0-11445 GCA_036250425.1 Stylosanthes scabra
GTTTCGAAAGCTTTTCGGCTAGGGTTTTAGTAAAACCTTTTGATTCAAAACATTTTTGAATATGTTGACATGTTTTTAAAGATGTTTTGTGTGTGTGTGAGAGAGACTTGCTCTTTGGTTCTTGACAAGATAAAAACTAAGTCCTATCGTTCTAAACCTTCTTCAATCTTTTGTGGACTTTGTCTTCTTCGTCTTGTCGTTGTTTTTGCTTTCAAAGATAGTTCCTCAAAACTTTTGTTGGTTGTCATTCATCAAAACCTAAAACATAACCTTTGCATACAAGCAATCATGGTTTACATAATGTATTGGGCCCCTATATTTTTTATATTAAATTATGAAAAATTCTACTATGAAAACACTTAGACTGTGTTTGTTTCTGGGGGTCGAACACTAAGATATGGACACTGATGGACACAAATCTGTTTGGTAACAGAGACATGGACACTGGACACACTGTCTCTGGCATAATTTTCATTGTCTCTGTGTCCACTTTTAAACAAAGGATACTGATGAACACAAAATTTAAGATGGTAGACATGAAATTTTTAATAATTTTTTTTGCTTTTTTACTCACAAGACTTTTATATTATTCCACTATTACCCTTTTTAAAATGATAAAAATATTTTTTAGATTAAATTTTAGCCTTGTTCTTGTGTGTCATGTATATTGTTGCCAAACACATTATGGAGACATTAAGTTTTAGTATCTCTGTCATACTGTCTCTGTCCCAGTGTCTTGTTTTGTCATATCCTCGTAAACTAACGCAGCCTATAGTGTCTTTTTGTGAGAATAATTTAATTTTTGTAATAACTAAAAGTTTATCTCTCTCAAGATGATGACATTGATTACACAGACTCCAATGGTGCAATATCCGAGGTCATCTGTTTGAATGGTATTGGAAAAATTAATAATATAATATTGATATTTTATTTTTTATATTCTAAATTTAAATTTATTAAGTTTATTTTTTGTTGGTTTTGGGGAAAAAAATATTTATTATCAAGGTGGGTCTAAGTAAGAGTGAGTGGGTTCGATTTGTCTTTACTTTTGGTCCAAAACTAATAATGAATGGGTTTATTTTGGCCTTTGTTATTCAAACCCATTTCATTTTTTTGTTTCTTACATAAAGGCTCCGACCCTTAATTTTGTTGTATTTTTTACAATCATAGAATCAGATAATGCTCACAAAAAAAAAACAGATAACAATAAATGTTAGTCATTAATAAAATTGTTATTCATAAACAAGAAATATTTCTTCAATTTCGAACAACTTCTTGAAAAACAAATAGGTATTTTAAAAAAAAACCATGTATGAGTTTTTTGTTATCATTGAATCAGGTTTTGTCTATCAAAGAAAATGACCTACGATGGCTCGAACACGGCGACGTCAACCCAGCAGTGGCAGCGGCTGCTATACACTGTTGGTCAAGCTAACGACGATGAGACGATATGGCTTGGATATGGCGGTGCAGACACGACTTGCAGCACCTGGTAGCTAGGGGTGGCAAAACGGGACGAACCCGTTTGGCCTGTCCGCCAAACCCGTAAAAAAAGGTGGGCCGAGCTAGGATTTTGAACCCGCCGAATAAAGAAACCCGCCAAGCCCGTACCGTCGAATCGACGGGTTTTGGCGGGGCAGCCTGCTGGGCCAATGTTTTGTTTTTTATTTTAATTTACAAAATATTTGTGGAATATTAGGAGAATATATACATACATATGAATATTAAAAATTATAATTTTTTATTTATTTTATATTCTTATATACGTTATATTATATATACGTTTCTTATATAGTTATTTGAATATTAAGTTGAGATTTCTATGTTTTTTATATTTTAAAATAATTAGATAATGTATATTATAATGAATAATTTTATTAACGTTGATAATTAAGAAAAAATAATTTAAAAATTAGACTATTTTTTATTTGTATTTGAATTTTGAATAAATTATTATTTATTAGATTATTCTTAATGAATTTAGCTATTTTTTTAAAAAAAAATTAAGTGGGCTAATAATCCGCTGGGGGATCGCCAATACGCTAGAGGACGGGGCAGACTAGCATTTTGAACCCACGATACTTTGCCGGCCTGCCCCACGCCGCCCCAGTTTTTTGGCGGACTTTGGCGAGGCGAGCTACCCGCTTTGCCACCCCTACTGGTAGCAGCAGCGGTGTCCACAGAGCAAGAAAGAAAAGAGAGCTGCTGTCTTACTACTCTCTAAGGGGTGAGGGTGAGGGAATTGGGTAGGACAGAAGGCTTTGGAATCGGGTAGGGTAGAGTAGGGTTTTGGTCATAGCTCATGAAAAAAAACTCAAGTATAATTTTTGTTCTTGGAGTTTTTGAAAAATTTCAAAATACTCTTAACGTTTAATTCGGTTTAATTTTACCCTCAACGTCTAAAGTAAATTTCAATTTTAACCCTACAATTTAAATCCAAATTAATATTCCAATTTTACCCTTATCTTCTTCCTCATCTTTCTTTACTTTCTTTCTCTCTTTTTCCTTTCTTTTATTTTTACCACCACATTTTTATTTTTTTTAAATATTCACTTGAAAAGTTCGAAAAGCAAACACAAAATACAGTTAAAAGCATGATTGAGCTGTTGTATGAATCAAAACAAAGAAACAGGCTTGTGATAATGAAGAGCTGGTGATAATGAAGGAATGGGAGGGGAGAAAGAAAGCGAAGATGAGATAGATAGGGTTAAAATTGGAATATAAATTTGGATTTGGATTGTACAACTAAAATTGAACTTTATTTTAGACGTTGAGGGTAAATTGAATCGAATTAAATGTTAGAGGTATTTTTTAAACTTCTCAAAACTTTTAGGGATAAAAAGAATATATTACCAAAAAAAAAACAGCATGAGTCTGTGAAGAACAAAAAAAAATGGTAACATCTATAACAAATACGTGTATGCCCCTCACTTTAGAAAAAAATGGGGTAACCACGCCCCTCTGTTGGTTTGGGCTTTCAAGTGGCAACGAAAAATGCAGATGTGGCAGAAATGAGACCCAATAACCTATAACGGAGTTCAAAGTGGATGGTTATGATCCAGCCAATGCATCGTCGTTTCTTCCCAAGACTCACTAACCTTACTCTTCCTCCCTTTCTTTCATCACACACTTTCTTTTCTTTTCTCTCCCTTCACTTCTCACTCCCACGGAAACATGACCACATTCTTAACCACCATCTTCACAAACCATCTTCACTCCTCTGCTGCTCCCGCAGGTCCACCTCTTCCTCCACCGATGCCGCCACTCTTAAAGACATCTTTCGTCCATCTGCTTCCGGAAGCAACCGCAAGACACGAGATTTTTAACCAACTCTCTATTCTCTCTCTTCATCAATGCTGCAGAACTTAAACAAAACAATCAAGAGATTTTTCTTGGTCTGATGAGGTATCAGAGCGAAAGAGCCACTTAAGGAGTGAGCAGAGTCAGTTGAGACCACCATAGTGGGGTGCCCATTATTTACAAATCTCACGGCAAAGAAGGCAACACAGCTTGTTTTTCCCATACCGTCTTTCCTACAAAGCATGTAATACTTCCTTTCCTTTCCCGCCACCATCTCATCAAATCCACAGACACCTTCTGTGCATGTTCCTAGCAACCTCACTACATTATTAAAATATAGTGCACAATCTTAGTCACTTATCAAAATAACATCATTATAATGATAAAAGCATATTATCCCATATTTATCATCAATCATGCAACTGCAATATGTTGTAAAATCCTAGTATATATTTGATTTTTGTTTAACAATCTAGACTGTGCAATAATATAAACACTTCTGCAAAATAAAGCATGCTCTAGCTCTAGCAAATGTTTTAAATTTTTGCCAAAGTTACCATTTTTTTCAAAACCCCACAAAGAAACAGAGCATAGCAGGCGCGTAAACACTGAAAGATCATAGATTAGGCATGATCCTTTGTGAAAGGTGATGAAGAATGAAAAATACCTTGAGACAAAGGTGTGATTTTAAATGTTTCTTCATGCAATAAAGAGAAGAAAATATGGTCAGAGGTTCTTCTGCTAATATTGTGAACGAATGTAGAGTGCTTTTGTGTCCTCAAAATGTGCCCAAGCAGTGCCGCCATTGTTGAACAGTTTGCACTCTTCAGAAGTAACTGAGCCATAACAAAAGTAGTGTCTTATTTTTTTTCAAGATATGTTCTTTTTTTTCTTTTCTCTAAAAAAATATTATTTAGTTTTGTCAAAAATATGGGCAAGCTTCAAAATTCAGGAACATAATTTCTTCGCTTTGAGATTGGTTATCATGAACAACAAAGAATGAAGTTTTAATATGGCAAAATGACGAGGTTTGGATTTGAGGGTTTCATAAACATCCACTCTCGACTCCGTTACAGGTTATTGGGTCCCATCTCTACCACGCCTGCATTTTTCGTTGCCACTTGGAAGCCCAAACCAACGAAGGGGCGTAGTTGTCCCATTTTTTCTAAGGTGAGGGATACACACGTATTTGTTAATGGTTGGGATTACATATGTCCAATTTTTAAAAAATGAGGGGCACAAATCTCCTTTACCCTAAAAAAAAGTTTAAATTATACACTAGGTCCCTATAATTTCAGTGAAATTGCAACTAGGTCTTTATAGTTTAAAAGTTTGTAATTGAATCCCTATAGTTGTAAAAAATTTGTAATTTAATTTCTGTTCGAATTTGATGTTATGTTATTGCGATTGTATCCTTATTATGGTATTCAGTAGGCTTCTTCTTTGATTAATATGTTTTTTTTTTTTTTTTTGTAAAATCACAATTTCAACTGATGCACATGACGTCACAAAATGAAATATGCCACATAATATTCGGTTACATCCAAATGTTTTTCCAACAGCAAAGACTAAATTGTGAACTTTTTATAAATATAGGGACTCAATTTCAAACTTTTAAATTATAGGAATTTAATTGCAATTTCACTGAAACTATAGGAATCTAATGTATAATTTAACCTAAAAAAACATATAATATACGTAATGTGAAAATTTTTAAAAGGGCTTATTATTTTATCTTACAATATATGGAAGAATATATTAACGACTCCATATATCATGATAATAAAAGCATATTTTATAATTATTTTTTTCCTTATCAAGCGGTCTTTAAAAGTTATTTTTATATTTTGTTTATGATTAATTTATACACTTTATTTTGTAAATTAATTATATTTTTAATTATATTTTTATTTACAAATTAATTAAATTTTATAAAATGTTTATAGATCATAAAATGTTTCTTTACATTAATTGGTGATGTCTTTTGTTGAAAAACAAAAATTTTATATCATTATCAAATTACGAATGATTTGATGGTATAACTAGTGGGAATTTTTTTTAAATAAATAAAATAAAAGTCATATTTATCAAAATACCTCGTTTTACGAATATTTACTGATATCCACCATATCAGCAGTACTGGTCCAGATCGATATTAAGCTATTTTCAGTATCAGCTTGGATCGGTATTGGATCTTTTTTTTTTTTTTTGAAAAGTTTCAACCAATACTAATTTGGACAAGTACTGAAAATAATCTAGTAGATCGATATTGAGCCAAACCATTAAAGGTAAAAAAATCATTCCTTCAATGAGGGCATAAATACGATGGTGACTAATAAGTAATAACTACTACGTTTGAAAAAAAGTTCAGCCCATGTCCCAAAAAAAAAAAAAGTTTAGCCAAATCCCAACTCCCAAGAATCAAAAACACCTATTCTAAGTGTGAAACCTCTTCTCTATCCATCTATTGCTAATTGGGAAAAGATGGAAAAATATCCAGTAAACATTTACTCAATTGCTTTGAGAGGACGATAAGTTTCTATTCTTAATCCCCCTCCCCCATCCATTTGTGTTGGAATAATTTTGAAGATGTAACTAATTTAAAGGATCAAAAGCATGCCTCATCACCCCTCACCCATTTGATTTGAAAGAATAAAATAAATATATATGTTCAGAAAAAGACACAACGAGGGGCATTTAGAGCAACTCCAATAGGAAACTCATTTCAGTTCATGTTCCTGACCCATTTGTCATAAAAAAGTAAATTCACATTAGCTTTTGTGTCATAAATAGTAACTAGAAACTCAAACCTTCCTTATCTTCTTCAATGCAAGGAACTCATGTTGGTCTCTGTTGCGATCCACGTATCTAGTTAATTAAAATAAAAATAAAAACTCAATTAAAATTTATGTTTTTAATAATATTATTATAATGTATAGATTAATAATAATGCATTATTATAAAATAATTAATATATGATAAAAAATAATAATTTCATAAATAAGAACAATAACACATAATACATAATTCAAGCTTTAACTAATTAACAACATGACTTAGTAAAATAAAACATAGTTAAAGTTCACGATTAACGACGTGCATTGTGAAAATGCCAAATGTGCACAATCAAATCCTCTTTTAATTGTTGATGCTTCTGCCTATTCCGAAGTTGAACATTTCTTTGGAGAAATTGATGGTATGGTGCAAAGCTCTCTTCTCCTAACTGAGGTTGCGATAAACCATTTTCAACATCGTCGTATTCATGGCCTAGCGTAAAGTTTTCTGCATAAGTGTCTCTTTTATCTTCAACAATCATATTGTACATTATTATACATGTTCTCATTATGTTCGCAAGCTTCTTCTTTTCCTAAAGGCGTGCTGGACCACATATAATTGCAAAACGTGCTTGCAACACTCCAAATGCCCGTTCCACGTCTTTTCTTTGCCCTTCTTGGCATTGTGCAAATAACTTGCGCTTCTCCCCTTGTGGCCTTGATATTGATTTGACAGGATAAATACAATCTGCTAAATAGTATCCCATAGTGTAGTTATTACCATTGACAGTGTAATTTATCTCTTGAGCTCGATCCTTTAGAATATTATCGAACAAAAGTGAGCGATCCAATACGTTTATATCATTATTTGAACCATAAACACAAAAAAATGAACGCCATATCTAAACCCACGATCCAATACGTCTGTAAATGCTACAACCTCAAGGACTATTGTTGGAAACCCACGATAACCACTCATGTACATACATTTCTACGCTGTTGGAGAATTTTTCCATTGCCAATGCATGCAATCAATGCTACCCAACATGCCAGGAAATCCACGATCCTCCGCCATTTGTAGCAAGCGTTGTACATCATGCGAATTTGGTTTTCACAAATTTCATCCTCGAACACAGAGATCACACCTGCTGCAAACTTTTCCAGATATTCAATTGCGGTACTCTTACCTATGCATACATAATCATCAACAGCGTTAGCAGCCACTCCGTATGGATATGCATTTGAGAGGGAATCTACTATCTAAACGAATACGTCTCTTCTCATTTGAAACCTTCGTCGGAATATGTCAGTATTATACACCGGCTCATCTGCAAAGTAATCTTTGTATAGACGATCATGTCCTGATTCACGATTTCTATTGATCCATCGACGAAGAGTGGGGAAAGACATGTTTTGCATTTCTTGTTCTTCTGAATACTTTAACAAACATTCCTCGATCCAGTCGTTGATGCGTGAATTGCATTGCCTCTTCTTGCTGCCATGCAAAGCCTTATTAAACAGATCATCAAAATTTCTTGTCATTTGTTGAAATATTGTGTGTAGCGTAAGTGATGCATGAGACTACATAGGATAGGTAATTACCATTTATATTAATTCAACAATTGTTGCAACAGCTAGTTTTACAACGGTTAGTTACTCAAACAGTAGTTCATTAAAATAGAAGACTAAATTTAAAGGTTACATCACAAATTAAAATAAATCAAAATATGCAACAAATAAAACAAACTACAACAGAAATAAAATATAATACAACACACCTAAGTAAACCACTTTGCAACAATTTTCTCACATGCAATCTCATGAAGAGCACGTCTCCTCTCACTCATTAGACACGTGTCTTCTTTAAGTATTTTCATATTCATTTCTCTTCCCTTCGCATTTATCTCTATTTCTTTAATAAGCTTCTGAGTTTGTAATTCTTGTTTATTTATCTCTTGTTGAATCTGTAACTCATTTTCCTTCACTGCAATAAGTTTCTCTCTGTGTTCCCTCTCCTCTAATAGTTTTTTCTCCCTAACAATTTTGAAATCCTCTATCAGAGAAAGTTTCTTACCAATGGATGATTTCATCTCGCTAAGATCTTCGAACAGTTTTGTTTTTTCCTTTCCCATTCTCTTGCTCTTCTTCGATCCTAGCGACCGGACAGGTGAGTCAATACCATCATTTTCAGCCAACGGTGTCTCTAGGTTTGATGACGATGAGCATGCTCCATCCGAAGTGACCTTGTTCTTTTGGATCCTCCACTTTACGTTGGTAGTTGGCTTTTCCATTTTTGTTCCAAATGAAGAATATTCCAGTGCCTTTTGAAAGTGAATTTCTGACCATAATTATCGGAATAGATTTTATATGCCAACTCCTTTATATCATTGGCGTTTGAACCACTCCTTATATTTCGAGTAGCTTGATCATAGCAACTAGCAAATTTTGCAACTGCTTTGCTGAACTTATACCATTCTTTCTTAGTTGCAACGGTTCCCCTTTTCATCGTTGGGTTGTGTTCTTCACAGTAGTTGCTGATCCGATTCCAAAATGTGTCACTCTTTTAGTCGGTATCGACTACAGGATCAGTTGAAATATTCAACCACGCACTAATCAGCATTTCATCATCTTCCCATTGCCATAGTGGAGTGCTACGTTGCTTCTGATTCCCAATTTTATCATCATTGAAATTGATGACATCTAATCCACGAGGATTCGCAAAATCGGAATGTTGCGAATTTCGACTATAATGTATCGGAGTTTGAAGGGATGGGTTAGAAGTAGGGATGTGCGTGGTGTAGTTATTGGCTACACTGAACTGAAACTGAACCAAACTGTTTTAAATGGTTTGAAACTGAACCAAACTATTTTTTCAAACAGCAAACTGGTTTAAAACCAATTTATAATACAGTGCACCAATAAACCAGTTTACAAAAATAAAACGAGTTTTAAATTTAAAAAAATAGGTTTTTAGACTAAAACCATTTTTTACATATATAAAACCAGTTTTTCATATATAAACCAGTTTTATTATATAAAAAACCACTATATCTCTCCTCCTATCTCTCTCATATTCTCTCTCCCTCTCTCTCATATTCTCTCTCCCTCTCTCTTATATTCTCTCTCTCCCTCCCTCTCTCTTCCATTCTCTCTCTCCCTCTTTTGTGTGTTCTTCTCTATTCAAATAATGTTTCTTCTTCTATCCAAGAAGGAAAAAAGTGCTCTAACAAATGTTATCAACTTCCAGTAACAAACCAGCCCCCTCCCTTCTCAATGTTGCTGCATAGCACTTGTTCCACCCGCATATTTTATTTGACCATTGCAATTTTTGTATCTCGCATACTTCTCTGTACCATCGATTGGAGTGAAATGCTCCCACATATGAGATCGATTCTTACGCCCAGAAGATCCATCGGGTTGAGGAGGTAATGAGGAATTAGCAGGAGGATTGGTAGGATTTAAATGTTCTTCTACCTTTGACATTTTCAATACAAGCAACAAACCTAAAATGGAAATGAGCAAATCTTAAAGCAAAGAAAAATAAATAACACAAATTATACATAATTCCAGCAATATTTTCTTAGTCATGTTCATTTCAATGACCACTTTGACTAGAAATTAGACCATAGTTGAATCAGTACACAACAGAAAACATTGATCTAAATATAAAAAATCTTTCACTATCACTTAGAAGATTACGATGTTCAGGAGAAAAAATATCCAAGAAAAGATTCATAACTCAAGTAACAAAAAAGGAAAATTATGAAAAATAAGACATGAACAAACAACTAATTCAAAATCTATGTTCAATTTAAAATTAATTATACAAATGATATTCTGTTACTAAAAGTAGCAACTGCAACATGCAATTGTGACATCTATTGCACTTTTTGTAGATTCATTTTTGGCATCACCTAATATAATTTATAACCATATCAATCAGTTCATTCTAATGCCCAGAAGCCTTTTTCTTAAGGATATGCTTATTTTATTGAACAGGTCTTTTGTAGGTTGATAAAGATACTCATCCAAGTTTCGTTAGATACATTCTTTGCTTCTGGTTATGTAGCAGAATATGATATGATTCTATATTTCTATTCAAGAACAACTTCGAATTATTTACATATCTTACCAATTAATTTGTCCAAATCCTTAGAAAATATTTGGAGGGGCCATGTTGTTCAACATTTAAGAGTTCAGCAAATGGGTCATGAAGCATATGGTGTGGAATAATGAAAGCTGTATGTTTGAGCCAGCTCCTTTCTAGAAAGATATATACATAGTGTTTTCACTTTAAAAGATTCAATTTGATAGACAAAAGGAATGTATCAGACTATCAGCATAACAAAATAAGAAAAAAGTTTAAAACTCAATTAGCCTAGTGTGTTACACACAAAATGTACTGACATAATATTAAATTCACAATGGAATGCAAACAGTTTTTTGTTCTTGAAAAAAGAAAGTAGCTAAAACAATGAAACAAGCAAAATAAGTAATACATAAGTTACAATATATAATAATGCAATCAGCCAATCTATCACACACATGTAATAACACTACATCAATTAGAGAGTAGAGTCAAACCCACTTCAATATTTTCCATCACACTAGGAATCCCAGAAGCAGAAGAATTGAAGTTTAGCCCCAAAATTAGTGAACAATAACAAGAACATAGACACATTAAATTCAAGTTGATCATGGAAATTGTCTTCCACGGAAAACTGAACATCCATCAAATTCAGTAAGAACCAGAGAAGAATGTCACATTTTCTTACCTGAGAGTAAGAAGCCTTGAAGCAGCACAACTTAGCCATGAAAAAGAACAACCTTGGATGAACTTGTGGAATGCTTTCAGTTAATTCCCAGCATAGGGTAATCTGCAGACACCTTCAATTCAAATTTGGAGAGAAACCCAATTCAGGAAAATCAAAGCACTTTCACAAATTCAAGTACTTTATGATCAAGAACAAAAATCCAATAGTCCAAATGTGAATTTTCAGAAACAATCCACCAACCCCATAAAGAACAGAACAGAACAGTGAGTGAATCTGAGTTCACCTATCCAATCAAAATTCAGAAAGAGCAGAGGGAGAAAGACAAAAAGTCAAGAACATACCGAGCAGAGGGAGGTAATCCTAAATTAGCAATGGGTTGGCAGCGGCTGTAACGGCGGTGACGGCGCGCGACGGCAACGGCCGCAGTGGAGGGTGGTTGGCGGTGGTCCGTGGAGCTGCTAGGGTTTTGGAGAGTTTAGAAATCAGTTTGGGATTTTGATGGTCTAGTTTTTGACTTTTTGGGCTTCTTAGCTGAAACAGAGAATCAGTTTAGTTTTTTTTTTTTTTTTTTTTTTTTTTTTTTTTTTTTTTTTTTT
>JASCZI010181694.1:15291-31288 GCA_036250425.1 Stylosanthes scabra
ATAAATCACAAGTTGTTATTATGGATTCAATTTTTCTAAATAATGTAATCATTTGTAACATTATTATCTTTTAAATAATAAAATTTGGGTATATATATGTGGATGGAGAAAATTATTATAATTTCAACTTTCAATATTAAGACTTTAAACATAATTTATTTTCTTAGTAGGTATTGTTATGAGGCACTTGATAGATATTTGAGGGATATTATGAGGCAAACTTCACTAGCAGCAAATGGTGAGAGACCATTCGAGGGGAAGGTGGTTGTACTTGGTGGAGACTTTAGACAAATATTGCCTGTAATTCTTAGAGGATCGCGACAGGAAATAGTCTATGCAACTATAAATTCTTCATATCTATGGGAGTCCGCTGAAGTATTAAAACTATCAAGAAATATGAGGCTAATTATGAGAAACGAAAGTGGAAACCAACAGGAAATCAAGGAATTTAATGAATGGTTGTTAAAGGTTGGTGATGGCATGCTAGAAGACAGCCTTGGTGGGGAGTCAGAAATTGGGATTCCTATGTATATGATTGTTCTAGACTCAGAGCATGCATTTGATGAGTTGATCAACTTTGTCTATCTGGACTTGGTGCATAGCTATTTGTCAAACAGTTACTTTAATGATAGAACAATATTGGCACCAACCTTACACATTGTTGACAAGACAAATAATCAACTAATGTCAGTTGTTTTTGGAGATAAAAAGGTGTATCTTAGTTCAGATAATCTTTGTGTTGAGGAAGATAATATGAAAAGCCACCTAAAATTCTTTGGTCCTGAAGTACTAAATGCGCTTAATTGCTATGGCCTCCCACCTCATAAACTCACACTTAAGAATGGTGTTCCGATTATGCTGCTTAGGAATATAGACCAGTTAAATGGACTATGCAATGGTACACGACTACAGGTTAGAAGACTTGGAAATCACTTGGTTGAATGTGAAATTTTAACTAGGACCAAGAAAGGAAGAATTGATTTAATTACAAGAATGAATATGGTTCCAAATAATGATAGCATTTCAATCAAGTTTCAAAGAAGACAATTCTCATTGATAGTTTCTTTTGGTATGACAATCAACAAAGCTCAAGGACAAACGTTGTAAACCGTTGGTTTGTACTTGCCAAGACCAATTTTTACGTATTGACAGATATATGTGGCCTTTCAAGAGTTAAGAGCAAGAAAGAAATAAAGGTTTTAATCCAGAATCAACAAATGAGCTCTGAAAATTGTACGATGAATGTTGTGTATAAAGTAGTCTTTGAAAAATTGAGATAGACAAGTAATATTTTAATTGAATAGATGCTCTTAAAAATTATTCATAATTATTGTTTTTCTTTTTTGAAATTGGAGATTAAATCAGAATCTTATATTTAAATTTTGTTTGCTATAGGATCAAAGATATAATATTCGGATAGAAAATCATTAGTGTTGAAAATATATTTCAGAAATTTTGATTTTTTTTACAGATAAGTACGTAAACGCACTTCTTTATGGACATGAGACTATTTTTATGCAAGAATTATCTTCATTTAATTCATTTTTTTCTTAGTTCATTATTATGTATTGTTGTTGATTATTTCTATACATTTAAAAAATATGAGTTTAATTTGCATAAATTAAACTTATAGATGGAAAAATTTATTTTTTTTTAAAATACAGCAAATAAATATAAATAAATAAATAAATATTTTCCGTGCATCGCACAGGTATATACATTAATAAATAAAATAAAATAAATAACACTTAATTACCTTGTCCAACATTAATTACTTAACCGATTACAACACTTATTGTTTCACCAAATAAAGTTATTCTTTGTGCTTTTTCAACTTTCAATAAAATTGATGTATTATACATATTATGGATTTTTTATAAATAAATAAAAAATTTTTCGAAATTCACATTATAGACGCGCAGACAGGAATTTATTTTTTTAGGCGCTCCTTACACATCTCAGGTTCTGCAAGTCCGGAACACACAAAATACGTATTTCGGGCTTGCAGAACCAGAGTTAAACTTAAATTAATTCTATGTAATGGAAATTTCTGTCTCTGTAATGGAAATTTCGAAATTTTTGATTTATTTGTAAAAAAATCCCACATATTATAGCCGTTAGGAATTCAAAACCAAAATAGAATAAAAATGCAATTCGACCGTTGGGGAAACATTATACCCTTTACTTCCCAGTTTGTCTCTATTCATCATCTTGCTTTCCTTCTCTTCCCAGACACAACAAACCAATCTCCAACCGAAAAAAAAAAAATGGTTAGCGAAGACCTAAAACGAAGCCCCAGAAGCCTAAAGAACCTTGCAACTGACGGAAACGGCCAAACCCAAAACCATGACAGTGGCGTTTTCAGCCCGCGATTCAAATCTGCTGCAGCTATGGCCGGGTGGGATGAAGAGGCACTGCTTCTCGCTAGCCTCATCGTCGAAGACACACCCGATAGAGATTTCAAGCACAAGAAGCGCTCTGTCTTTAACTCCAAGACTCCACCCTCCAATTCAAGAAGGTAATAATCCCGTTTTCTTCAACACGTTTTTTTTTTTTTTTTTTGAATTTTGTTATCGTATTTATGTGATTATTTGACTGAACTTTGTGTTTAGGAAACGAATAGCGCAGAGTACTTCAGAATCGATCCGAGTGGCTGTTCTTGATCTTGACGAAGAAGACACTGCAAAAAAAGGTTTTTTTTTTTTTTTTATTGTTTACTTTTCCCAATTTGGGATTTAGGGTTTATTAACCTTGTTACAAATTCATGTGATCTTAGATTCTTATGTTATCATTACTGTACAGATAGTGAGAAAAATACCAAAGAAAAGAAGCTTACTGTAAACGAAGAGAGTAAAGAAGGAGGGAAGGAATCCGATGTTTCTTCCTCCGGTGCTGCACTTCCCTGTATTGATAAGCTCAGGGACGAGCTTTCTTGCGCGGTGAGTGGTTTTGATGTCGATATCATTGTTTCGAAATCATTTCATGGTTTGTTATTGATACTTATTTTGATTTATGATTGTGCAGATTTGTTTGGAGATATGCTTTGAGCCAAGTACCACTCCTTGTGGTCACAGGTACATTTCAAATAAAAATTGTCTGAATTTCTTACTTAGCCAACTGAAATTATGAATTGAGAATGTTGAGTTAAACCCTAATTGGGTCCTGCGAATTGCACCAAAATGGTCATTGAGATCCCAATACACCATTACGGTTCCCAAAATCGAAAAAAATTATATCAAAGGTCACCACTTTTCCATCTAATTCTTGCTAATTCGGTAAGTGACGTGTGACACCTTCAGCAAAAATTAGACGGAAAAGAGGTCCAATGTTTTTAATGTCGGGACCAAGATAATGCAATTGGGGGATCTTAGAAACCATTTTGGTGTAAACAGCAAATCTCATAGAATAAAATGATATTTAACTGTATTAATTAAATTTCTGTGTGTTAACCATGTACTGTGAGCTAATAACAATAATAATCAAAGATGACAAATTTGGCCGTTCATTAAATTTCTATTTATTATCAACTCATCATAGATTTCTAATTCCAAATCTCTGATTTACATTTACAGCTTTTGTAAAAAGTGCCTTCGGTCTGCTGCAGACAAATGTGGCAAAAAATGCCCAAAATGCAGGCAATTAATAGGGTATTTATAATTTTTTTCCCTCTTCTTTTTTACTTCACAAAAGTCTCCTCTTCTTGATTAATGCCTTATCATTTTTGCTCAAATTGCAGCATCGGAAGATCATGCACTGTGAATACTGTTCTCTGGAATACAATACAGCTTCTGTTTCCCCAAGAAGTCAAAGCAAGGAAAGCCGCCGGCACCATAAATAGCCGGCAAGAATCTAAGTGCCTGAGTCCAGAAACAGCCTTTTATAACAATCTAAGGAATGGTGAAAGCACAACAACCAGAGGTGGTGTAAGTACAAGGCGAAGCAGCGGCAGGGCTGCCATGGTAACCGATCAGGGAGCTGCAGTGGCAATGAGGATTCTAAGAGAGGATGATGGGGTGGGACTGCTGCTACAGACCAGGCGGCCACGGCTTCATCTTGTGAGACCAAGAAGAGAGATTCCTCCTGCTACACAAAATGAGGATGCAGCATTGGCTCTGAGGCTACAGAGAGAGGAGTTTATTCAGGCCTTTAGGGGAACACAGGAACAAAACTATTCAAGCCGATCCTCATCTGTGAATTCATCAGCTAGAGAAAATTTGAGGGCAATGGCATCCAGAGCCATGAATCTTCGCATTAGAGATCAAAGATTGTGAAAAATAATTCTATGGTCATTACATGATAAATCTGTATTGTTTGTAGTACATGATAAAACTTGGTCATACATTTTAATTCATTGCAGGGTCCAATGAACTCTAATGCACCTACAATAAATTACCTATATATTCAGTTTTTGTGACTTTAATTTTAACTATTTTTCCCTACTTTAAATTACATATAAATTACCTATATAAAACTTGATCATACATTTTAATATATTCTGCTCACATATAAGTCAAGGCACTTGGCGCTATTTTTTTTTTTTTTTGTTGCCCACGGTATCTCCCAACCCTACAAGTCAAAGACTAATCTATCACCTATTTGAACTCCATTTTAGGATTTGCCGCTGGTGGGTTGCTACATGCACAAGGCGAGTTTTAAAACTACTAGACCAACTGTTGGCACTTGGCGTTATTATTCATTGTTTAGTGCAGCCAAATCTTTGAATTTTGTAAAATTACCTGTGATCCAATTTCCTACTGCTAGTTCGTTGTTGTTATAGGCTTTTTGTACTACACCTAGCTTTTGTGCATTCTCTCATACATTAAGGTTGTATACACACAATTTTACTTAGTATATACACAGTACCATGCCTTATTCAGATAACATAAAAGATGCCAAGTTGCAGTTACCAAAAGTAAGAGGTTTAAGAGACACATAAATTTTCCCAAGACAAAAAGCATATAAAGTGGGCACCCGTCCTTAGGTGCACAAATTCTCCCTCAAACCATTAAGAAGACCTTTTACTTGAAGCAAAATTGGGCGCCCCTTGGCATCACTCTCAATTCTCAAACCATAAAGAAGATTTTACTTGTGTTCCAGCAAAATTCTACAATGTAGTCGAATATCCTTATACAATGATACGCCAGCAAAAAGGGCCATGCCATATGTATAAAAGAATAAAATAACATCGTAAAAATGAACAACAACAAAAATGCTAAAGCCTGCTTCTAACGAATGTTGCAACAGTTATACGTGGAATACTAGTATTACACACTCTACAGTTTCACCAGTAAAATTTCCTCACAGCAATGAACGAGGTGTGCAACATCTGAATGCACATTCTCACTCACACCATCAAAACAATCGTAAATTCGTAAGTGAGAAATCCTGATATCCTATTATCTATAGTTCTACGAAGTTGTTAAAACTTGTTTAGTGCCTCTTTCTGCTGCCATAAGTCACCTGTTTTGTATCCCTATTCCTTCTTTGCAACATCCTTAAAGAAAAGGAAATGGCACCGACAGCAGCCATAGCATAAACGGCTACGTATGGAGCCATGGCCAGACCAGCAAAATAGGAACAGTATCCAGCTATCAGATATAGAAAGTATAGACGAACTTTAAGGATGGGGAACCCCCTGATGGGCAGAAAGAAAGAATTGAACTCTGGCTTTGAGTTGCAGATGCCGTTAACTATGATGCAGATGCAAAGTGTTGAATCCAGAAGCCATGGGAGAGACTTGCCTATTGCTAGCCTCTGCAATAAAACCAAAAAATTGAAGGAATGAATAGGATGTACAACATGAAAGGTGAATAACGCCAATCTTATGCAATAGAAAAGATTAAAAAGAAAACTGCTTCATGTCCATAATGATTAATGAATGTGGCACAATCTAAAATACTAACCACTATGTAACAATATCTCTTCTGTTTCAACAGCTTTTAAATAATCAGATATTATAGTAACATTAAGTGGTGAAAAATCCATATTGTCCAATTTCATGTTATCTTAGTATTTAATTACTAACTTTGGCTGCCTATGAATAATAGTTCATAAGAATGCTAATTTTAATCTAGTAATTCATAAGCGAAAAAAAAAAATATTTATATCAATACCTGGAACCAAGCTACCATGGATGGGGCAAACATCATCATCGCAACAAAATGTAACAACAACAACCCATGGCGATGGTGGAATGCATCTAATTGGGTGTCACTAAAACTTTTTGATGAATCCCGAGTATTGGAAGAGTCATTTTCTGAAGGGAATGTCCGATCAAAACTACCATCAAATTTGAACCTCGGCCGTTCAGATCCGTTGTGGACTTCAGACAAAGAATCCAAATTTCCATTTTGTTCATGGTTACGACAAGAAGCCATGAGGAAGCTGCTACACATGTAAAGAAATTGAGGGTCACTATATCTGACAAATACAACAAAATAAATCATGCCATCCAGATGAAACCTTTTTATTGACAACCGAACAGTTGCATTATGAAGAGAGGAGTATAAAAATACAGGATAAGAATTCCTATGTAATAGTATGAAAACAGCAGGAGCTTGGCCCATCCGTTTCCCTCTCCAGGCCCATGAAGCAGAAGCCTTAGCCTTGTATGTAGGAATGAACTTTGCAAAAGACTGCTGTTTTACTGATATTATAGTTGAGAGTGACAATTTAGAGGTGGTGAATGCTCTCAAA
The DNA here is from genome assembly GCA_036250425.1 of Stylosanthes scabra. Taxonomy (NCBI): domain Eukaryota; kingdom Viridiplantae; phylum Streptophyta; class Magnoliopsida; order Fabales; family Fabaceae; genus Stylosanthes; species Stylosanthes scabra. Next base: position 21,988 of record JASCZI010181694.1, read on the forward strand.
CAGAGGAAATGCAATGACTCTTGTTTTGGAACCTTCATTGCTGATGCCCTTAGTGTAAGTCGCAATTTTAGATCACTTTCCTTCACCCATGTTAGAAGAACAGGCAATAGAGTAGCTCATGAGCTAGCACAATTGGCACTGACCAATCCAATTTCAATGTGGATGGAAGATGCCCCTAATCATGTACTTAATTTGGCCTATCTGGACATTTTGGCCCCCTCTGATTGAATATGCTCTGTTTCCTTTCAAAAAAAAAAAAAAAAAAACAACAACAACAACAAAGCCTTGTCCCACTAGGTGGGGTCGGCTACATGGATCAAACGACGCCATTGAGCTCTATCATATATCATGTTTACAGAGAGACCGTTTACATGTAAATCTCGTTTGACCACCTCGTGGATAGTCTTCTTAGGTTTTCCACTCCCTTTCACCCCTTGTCCACCTTCCATCTCATCCACCCTCCTAACTGGGTGATCTGTCGGTCTTCTTCCCACATGTCCAAACCATCTTAGACACGATTCTACCATCTTTTCAATAATAGGTGCAACTCCAATTCTCTCTCTTATATCTTCGTTCCTTATTCTATCCAATCGCGTATGACCACTCATCCATCGCAACATCTTCATCTCTGCCACACTTAGCTTATGTTCGTGCTCCCCTTTGGCCGCCCAACACTTTGTACCATAGAGCATAGCCAGTCTGATAGCAGTGCGGTAAAATTTACCTTTAAGTTTTAAAGGTACTTTTTTATCACATAAAACCAAATGCACTCCGCCATTTCGACCAACCTGCTTGGATCCTATGATTTACATCCTCTTCAATTTCTCCATTATCCTGTATAATGCACCCAAGATACTTAAAACTTCTAACTTTTCGCAGGATGTTTTCTCCAATCTTCACCTCTATATTGGAGTTTTCCCTTTGACGGCCAAACTTACATTCCATACATTCCGTCTTGCTATGGCTTATGAAAACAATTAAATAAAAACGAAAAACAATTATCTATAAAGCATAGCTTTCAAATCTCTCAAAATGTTTGATAATACAAGTCCCCGGCAAGAGATCATGAGATTTACACCATATATATGCCAAACGTCAAGTCATAACTCATAACCCATAAAGCTTGTTTGTGCAAAGATTTGTCAAAAGAAAATGTGTGCATTACACTGCAACTAAATACATCAAATAGTGGCAAAAGCCATCCAGAGAATACTTCAAACACACAATAACTACCATTCAAAATTCCTCATTACCTCAGTTCTACCCAAGACATTCAAGTTCACAAATCTAATTTTCCAATCATATAAAACTGAATAGATCTCAACATCTTCACCTATACATGAAATCATTTATCTTATGAGGCAAATTATTTTGATTTCCCTAATATTGCATACAGGAAATACCATCCTCCATCATACAATAATATTGCCATATATATTGTTCTTGTTATTTAATTCCTCTGGTAACTTATAGATCAATCAAATCAAAATGTATATCTTAACAAGTCCCAAATAGACCAGAGGTATGACATAGATAACCTATATAATTACTTGAGCAACCCTTGTTCGAATGCCCTGCGAACAGCACATTAAATTTCTAATCTTGGGCATGGTAGAAGTGGCTTAAATAGTCAAGTAACATTGAAGATGAAATTGATGATTATTTGACAGTTTATGGAAACACTGAAATGATCAAAAGTAATTGCCAGTAGCAGCATTAAAGAAATGTGGTTTACTGTATATACCTGCATAATGCATTGTGGCAGAAGAAAAAATGAGAGCACAGAAGGATTAGTAGACCAAATGCTGGATGAACCAAGCATGCAAAGAACATTGCAGCAGCCACTGTTACAAGTACCGGATTTGCTCTCAAAACTCTCACACCCTGTGTAATATATGTTACAAACATTGAATGGTCAATTGTTTGATAACCAACTGATTGAGAATATAACAGTATGAGGCAATAAGGGAGTCAAAACTATTCATAAGAACCATGTCTCTACTACCCTTCCCATTCTACTTAACCTTTTTCCCTAAAAAGTTAAACACCCCAAAACCCTATAAGTTGTATATAAATAAACCTGTCCCACAAAATGCTGATAAGAAACCCAATTGACATGAGATGCAAATCACATGAACATGAGATCATACTTTACCTTTAGAGAAACGAAACTAGATGACAAATTGACAAACCAACTTAGAAAAATAAAGCCAAAATTTTGCTCCCACATTTGCCACCTGAAAAATAGTTACACATCATTTATCATTTAATTAGTCATAGAACTATGATTAAGCATTCTTATGATTGAAAAGTGAGTTTTAAGACACTATCACTAGAGAGAGAGAGAGAGAGGGAATAAATCTAGATATTCATTGCAAAAATGATTCAGCAAGTCAGATTGACGTTAAGATAAAGGCTACCCAATTAATATTGAAAGACTTATATCCATAGTAAAACATGGGGAATAAACAATCAGTCTACTTACCTTGTTTTGATGAAGATATGTGTCACAGCAGCCACAAAGAATACCAAGTGAGATATCAAAGCCAAAATTGCTACAAACCCATTTGCGAAGATATAACAAATTAGGGAGATGCCAATGAAGCTAGCAAATGGGGGAAATGGCCAAGACAGCATCATGGAAAGGAAAAAGGAAAAGAATATGGGTAGAATGGCTAGGCTAAACAAATGTGATACAAGTGTTAAATTGGACTCCACAGCTGTTAACATCGATGGTAGCCGTAGACCAGCATCCCCTAAACATGCTTGCCGCATTAGAGCAAAGAAAATAACAGCAATAGAGAAACCAACTATCTGCATTTAAACAAAAAGGACAAAGTATGTTAGCATTCAAATATAGGGGGGAGGGGCGAGAGAAAGAAGCAAGCAAATACGGGATAGGTCCCATATGCATGAAGAAACCATTTAGCAATGCAAAAATCAATAGAAGCACCTAAAGCTTGGCAAATGGAAATATAAGCATATATGTCACCAAAAAGTATCCAGATATTGCTGTAAGAATTAATAAATATAATGCAGATTGTAAGTAATCATAAAAATTAGGCATAAGAAATTTACTACCTTTGGACAATAATGCAGCAGAAGCCTACTCGCAGCAGCACTGACTGATACTGAAATGCTACTTTTATAAGAACAATGTGGGTCAACCTGAAGAATAATGAAATTAAACATTAACTTCCTAAACTCCCAGACAAAACATCAACACTTCAGAAATCTGTTATACATGACAAATAACTCTGCTTTCCTTTTTGTTCATGAATTAAAGGCAAAAAACAGTTTCATTCAGGTATTTCATGATTTATACCAGTAGAAGAACTACTGTTTTCTCTGAATGTTGAGTTGAACTCCAAAGTGCGGGTGTCGAATCCACAAAAATTGTCTCCGTATTCAAGTTTGGATATATGCTAAGACCAGCTGTATCATCCCAAGCAAGTGCAACAGGTGGGAAGCAGCGCAATTTACAAAGATCTGAAACATTATACTATAATTACCTTAGCTGACAAGAAATAATGACATCACTCACAGAAAATAAATAAATAAGTATGCAAACATTTCTTTTTATCAAAGTAATTTACAAATAATGAAACATCCATAAATGCATAAAAATATCAGCAGAAATGCAAAGCCATGTTCATGTTACCAATACAAGAATTAGTAACAGGACCGTGCTATATTCAGAACAAACGATTGCATGTCCGTCTTACTACACAGTTTATCAGGAGGATCTATAGCTAGAAATGAGAAGCATTGCTATCCTTTTTTATTAAGTTGTCTAGCACATTTTATTTATATTTATTAAGATAAAATATCACGGTGGAGTGAGACATAAGTGTGCAAGAGAAGTTCAAGGTAAAAATGGCATGTTTTAAAGAGTGGTCTTTGTCCCAGAATGCAGAAAATTGGGAAAAGTATAAGATGACTAAGATGGAGAAAAAAAGTGACAGATTACAGAAAGTGGAAGCAAGAACTAGAGCTTATGTGGGTCTTTATCGGTCTTTGGGTACAAAAGATCTGGAAAGAGGCATCTAAAAGATAGTGAAAGGCCGAGTTAAGAAGGACAAGCAATTTGGACCACATTAAGTCCATGAAATTATGGAGGGTGAGATTTTGTCGCAGGAAAGCATTATTGCATGATGGAAGAACTATTATCATAAATTATTCAACAAGGGACATGATACCCTTTCATGTTAGGATTGACTACACATGGGGAAGGAGAACCAGAAGTCTAATTATTATCAAAGACTTCTCAAAAGTTTGAAGTTAACGAGGCCCTGAAACAGGCGAAGAATGGTAGAGCAAAGGTTTCAGACAATATACAGTTTAGGAGGAAAAGTCTGAACAAGCTTTTTAATAAAATTTTAAGGTCTAAGAAGATGACAAACGAATGCAGAAAGAGCGCCATGATCCCTATCTACAAAAACAAGGGAGATATACAAAATTGTCGAAACTACAAGGGATCAAGCTCATGAATCATACCATACAGTTATGCGAGAGGATAATAAAGTAGAGGTTGAGACAATAGACCCAGGTTTCAAATTTTTAGTTTGGTTTTATGCCAAGTACATCTACCGTGGAAGATATATAGTCATTCACAATGGAGGGTTGGTAAAAAGCATAACCTAATATTCATCACTCTTAGCCATGTGGCAAACAAGATGCCAGATGCTAACAATAATAGCTGTTGCAATGACTAAGGGTGGGTTTGATAAAGTTTTTTGGTAGTCCTCCTTAAAAAGCAAGACCCATCTTTTTTTGTTTGGTAACTTAAAAAGCCAAAGAGCTTTTGCTTCTGGCTTTTGAGGACCAAGCTTTTAAGAGCCAGCAAGAGTAGCTAAAAGGGACTCTTATTGCAATCCAATTATTTAAAAAATTTAATTTCCATGCACTATCAGTGTAAAAGAGTATTAAACAGACAATCAATCATATATTGCCACATCAGCAAAACGTAATTAATTTTCAAATCAACTACGTCAAAAGTAACATAAATGCATGAATCTAATTGGATCAAAATTAAACTCTTATTTAAATCGCAAAAAAAAAGGAGTTTCAACCCCAAGAAACAAAACCAAGAATGGAGGTGGACCCAGTTAAATCTTTGCAGATTCAGAATAGCAGGGAAGTGGTAAAAAACTGGCCAAAAAATCATTTCTTGGGCCAAATCAAGGACTGCAAGAAATTCCTCTCTCCACCCACAATAACAATAACAATAACAATAATAAATTCAAGTTAATCCTTTTGGGATCTATTCTATTAAATTCAAGGACAAGAGTTTTACTCTGTTATATTATCTGTACATTTAGAGAACAAGTTGCATGTGTTTTCTAATTGAGAGTAAATACAAACTCAGTTTTCCTCTTTCATATAAATAGCGCAACCACCTGTTACGTTGCATAAGCAATCATCAAATGATAACCAAGAGTAACTAAAAAAGACTCGTAAGGGTCTCTCTCTAGTTCACACTACTAATTTCAAGTTACCATCTAAAATTTTAGCACAACACACACACACACACACACACACACAAAGGGGGAAAAAAAAGATTTAGCTAAGAATAGATTTCCAATGTCTCAACATGTTTGAGAGGAAAAGTCCCCTATAAAGATCATGAGCTTTACACCACCTACATGCTAGCATATTTGTCCAAAAATCTATCATTGAAGGTGTGTGCATTTCTCTCCAACGTCCAAAACAGTGGCAAAAACTGCAAATTGCAGCAAATTTTGCCTCTTCTCTATTAGCAAACCCAACAAACCTAGTCGGTAGAAATTGATCTGGGGTTGCGGGGCACACCCAACATTCATCAAAGATGCTAAACAAGTTGTTCCATAAGAAAACAGCTATTGGGCAATACAAAATTAGATGTGGATTTGACTCTGAATTTGGCCAACACATAACACACATCAGCAAAGATAGTATTATCTATGTTAATAGAGTAATATCACATATAACTTCTGATAAGCACACAAAAAGAAAACCTCTATAAAGTGACACCCTAAACAGATACAAAGCTAATAATGGATTATAATACATACTAGTGCTTTCAGGGTCTCCTGCTTCCTCCTCTGGAAGTCCAGTATTTTTAATTCCACAACTGACGGCTTTCATAGACAAAGTAACAGGAAGAAGACCCAAGCTGACAGCAAATGAGAATTTGACAGCCAACGGATGTGCTTCCTCCAATAACAATTCCTGCAAAACAAATTGAAGTTTCTAACCATTAAACATACGCAACCAAAAAAATAAAAAAAAAACCTTTACCTACTAGGTCGGATCCACTACAAGCATAAAAAAACAACATTGTGTTTGGATTATCGTTTGTAAAAAATGTTGATATGAATGTGCTTTTGCAAAATTAATTTTGACTAAAATTGGATCAATGTCAATGTGGTTTGTGTTTGCATATTTTTTGTCAAACATTATTCTGAAGAAATGAACATTGTTTGGATGATGCTATCCAAAATTACATTGGATGATTGGAATGCAAAATTACTAAAAGAAGTGAAAGCTCCAACCTAACATAACACTTTTCAATATAAAAGGTCCAAATAGGTAATTAACATCTCTATTTAAACGTAATTTTCAAGGATCACAAAGCAAGAAATTGTTGCTTTAACCAAAAGTAAGTTTGGAGCAAATCTCAATCCACATTGAGTTAACCAAATATTATCCAAACAAAGTTGTATTCATTCAAGGCAACCTTAACATATGTTGGGAGATAGCCAATGACAAACCAAACACAAACGAATCATCTATGATTATTGTTGGCCTCCCACCCTAGTCAAACTTCTGCTCACTCCAATATACTCAAGCTTCTACAGCTCGATCTTTCTATGCCCATCCAAAACTCCTAGGGCAAGATTCTACCAAATTTTTCCTTCTATCATACTTTTTTTCATATTACATTCACTCCTAATGACCTAATCATATATTGACTAGTGCATCAACCCTACTTGAATCATTTAATATACATCCCCCCTCTATTTCCATCATCTTGAACAATGAATGAAACATAGTGAAACTATAAATTCGCATACAGCATGGATCATATATTCAACCTTTCCCTAAAATTTATGAGTCATTTTCACCAAAAAACACTACTCATTCATATCTCACTTTGTTTTCGTATCATTTTTGTAGGATGGATCCGAGATACTAAAACTAATAAAAGTTTTAGTAAAATCTCTAGTTTTCACTCAAACTATAACTAACAGATCTCTTGCTAAATCTACACTCTCTGCATGTTACAAAAACAGCATTTTAGCCTGACAACGATAACAATAATTATAGTAACAAAAAGTTCATTTAAATTTTTGTATTTATCTCTTTATTTTTAGTTAAATGAATACATTTAGTGGCTTAATGATCCAAAAAGCAAAATATTTGTCTACTCTTGGTAAAGTACACATTATTATACTTGTGTACTTAATTCTTGTGAGCAAACAGGTAACGGCTTATGAAAATAGGATCTCTATCCTACCAAATTCATATTTAGATAAGCCTTGCAGTTTTGCATAAGGGGAGGTGGAAGAGTACAAAAAACCAAAACCACAAGATAAAACAACTGCCCTTGAAAATGACAACCTTTTGAGAATAGACAGACTGAAGCATAAACCATGGAGATAAATCTCTATTTCCTTCCTCTGGGTTAAAGAACTGCCCAACTCCCATGGATACAGCTGGTGGTGGCCTTCCTGAAACAGACTGAACAGTGAATTGTTAGTTTTCAACTATACCAAAGCTCCGTCTGAAATATATTATTTTTCTTAGGAAGGATGATTAATCATTGATTGTCTAGAATCACAGCTATATTAAATAGTTAACGAAATTGTACTGAAAATATTAATAAAATAAAAAGGATAAGTCGCTTTGAATGATGAATGTGCTCTCTATCTATCCAAACAATAAGCATATTTCTTCTTTTGCATCTAAGGTAATCAAATCCCTCAAAAGAATATGGGCTTCCTCAGTAATGTTTGAAAACAAAAACAAAAAAGGGAAAGAGAAAAAGAAAAAACAACCCTCCTTCTCTTGAAGATAGATACACCAAAATAAAATAACAAAATTCTGTAAACATCTCACATGCAGATGCATTTATTAATCTTTAAAATTACTTCATCCACAAATTGAAAATGTACCGGACGAGGTGCAACTGAGATGGTAAGAAATTTGAAATCACGCATGTCTTCTGGTCCCAACCAAAACACAGCAGATGGAGGGGCTTGCTCAGTCTGACTGCCAGGTTCAAGCTGTAAGAATATCACAGATTCATTAGTTTTCTTTACAAATATTAAATTGGTCAAGATAAACATTACATTCTAATTAAGAAGTCTCAGGTTCAAGTCAAATAGCAACAATTTTTTCTTTTTGGATACATTTAGAAGGGAAAAAATTGTGTACTAAAAAATTCCCATTAAGTTGATATATCAAACAAGAGGAAAGAAATCATTCAACATAAACAAAATATACCTGTCGTGGTGCTGGACCTGAAGGAATACGCATCATCATTGATGTTACCTCAACCACCCTATCATTGAAGGGCAAATCTGGGGCAGATTTTCCTTTTTCTGGCCACAAATGAAGTCTGATGCCAGAACATGGTTCAAGATTGGTCACAAACACAAAATGGCTTTTTCCATTTGACCCCTACACATCCAGATTTAATGGTTGAGCTAGTGCACTGTGAAATGAGTATAAATGTAATTGTAAAGCAAATTGTTAGAAACATCAGCACTTATTAGAGGAGCGAGGAAATTCTTAAGAAATGCTAGCATCCAATTTATACACAAATTAACAACTAACTGATCAGGAAGTTGAGTGGCTTTTCTAATGTCATTTGATAATATATCTGAGACCTCCGGTAATAATAGGCAATTTACAGAAACAATTGTATATTCTCTATACATGGTTTTAGAAACAGAAAATAAAAAGCAAAATATATAATAGAGAAGAAAAAGATTAGGAAGAAAAATCTTAATTATTTAAGTGTCCTTAGGCATTCCTACATAATATGACTGAAGATAAACATCATGGTATTTATAATAACTATTAAAGGTGGCAAAAATGTGGCAAGGATTAAATCTTGGATCTTTAAATTTCTGTTTTCTAGAAGTCCTTAGTTGTATCTTTCCTCTTTTATGTCTAGTGTTGAGATTCTAGCTACTCTATTAAACAAATCTAGAAATAAAATGCAAATACCAATTTTTGTATGTCCAACCACCGTCTTCGACCATCCATTGCTAATACAGTTACAACATTTGTCTGAATGTATAGGTCTCTATCA
>JASCZI010181695.1:18738-31222 GCA_036250425.1 Stylosanthes scabra
AACACCGAAATAATATTCTATTTAGCATATAAATAAACCACTTGGTTGTACTTGATTGGCCAAAACCACTTGTTCAAATAGCATTACCCTTTCAATTAATATAAATTACTTTAATTTACTAAAATTTTACACAGAATAGTGATGAAAATATAATGACATCAGAATGCATCACATCAGCATGTCTGGCTACTATGTGTTGTAACTATTAATTAATTGTAATTAATTTGATTTGAATAATTTTGTGTGATTAATTACTTTCTCATAGAATCATTTAATAAATATTGATATATATTTATATTAATATAATTAATATAAGTTACTTTCATACTAATATCAGAGTGGTACATCAATAATAATAATAATAATAATAATAATAATAATAATAATAATAATAATAATAATAATAATAAAAAATACTTAAATATTAATTTTAGTAAAATTAATGATATATTACTGAAAATAGTAAAAAACAATTCTCTACCTATTTAAATAAGTTAAATAAATTAAAAAGAAATTATACTGGCTGTGTATTCAATATTGTATATTCCTTTAAACATCAAAATTAAAGTTTGATTTTGGCTAAATTTGTTGATATAGTATGTGCATGACGTAAAAAAAATGTACTATAATTTTTGTCTTCATATTCCAACTAATAAAACATTAGCATGATAAAACATTTAGATCGAAGTTAGATTCTAAGTTCCAATATTTTAAGCCTTGCAAAATTGAAATGCAAAAGCAAATAAACAACATTGACCATTAATCAACATGTTTATCATGCTACTGTTTTGAAATTCATAGTGCTTTTTTTATATATATTTTTTAAATGAAATAACACGATGTTTATTAATAGAGACATTTCAAGATTAAAAGAGGAGCTGCTCATTTTGGATATAAACATGCACTCTTAATATTAATTTTTAGTTTTATTTTTTTTGTTGTTCTCTTTTAAAATAATCAAAATAAATAAATAAAATAATACTCTAAATTATCGAATATAACTTGAGTTAGAATTTGATAAATGTAATGTAATGTATTGTAAGTATGACAAAAGATAATTACACTATAAGGTCAAATGAAACAAAATTCAGAATTTGAGTATGAAGAAACATTACAAAATTAAAAGAAAAAGAATTGGATTAATAAAATAACGAAAAAGTTCTAACTTATAGATTAAATAGATCAACTTTGATAAAAAAAAAAATACATCACATTAACATACTTATTATTAAAAACAAATTCAAGAAAACCTTAACGAAGAAGGATTTTATTAATCATCTTCTACAAAAATACTGCAAAAAGAATCAAAATGTTAGTCAATAAAATAATATCTTTAAGAACCATTATTCAAAATACGTTAGAGAAAAATAAACATAAAATAAAACTAAGGTTTGTAATATTTAGCAAAATAGAGATAAAAAAAAATAATAAAGAAATTACAGAAGTTGTAGGATACCATGAAAGAGATGGAAGAGAAAGAAGTGCATTGCATTTCATATATATAGAAGAAAATAAGAATAAATTAAATCAAATCAATCAATTTTCATTCAAAATACGTTAGAAATGAAAAAAAAAAAAAGAAATTACGAATGTCATACCTAGGAGAGGAATATCAAGCATGTCTGGATTTTATATATAGAGAGAAGATGATAAGAAAAAATTAAATTAAATTATTTGATATATTTTCCTATCTTATTTATCATTTATTAAATATTTAATATTTATTTCAATCAAATCAAATAATTGATATAATTGACATAATTAATGTAATACTGATTTATATTTACATTTAATATAATTGATATGAATGACTTACCTAAAATAACATGCTGAAAAGAGAGGTACGCATATTAGCACCAGAGCCACGTCAACATTCTTGGCGCCAGAAACAATTGCATTGTAGTATAATATAATGATGATATGTTTGAGTTAGCAATTTTTAAATATATAATAATATTTATAAATATTTTTATTATTTATTATCTTTTAACATAGTTATTATTAGTTGATCTAATGTAGGGTAATTTTTATTTAATTATAATAAATCGTGTGAAAGAAGAATTTCAAATAATTAAGATATATTAAAAAGTATATTCTGATAATAGTAATGTTATTTCAACAAGTGTTTTTACCAACTAAGTGGTTAACAGAGTAAACTTGCAACAACAACAACACTCTCACAAAAAAAGCGAGATACACGAGCTGTTCACCAACCCCTTGTTCTTTTCCTCCTCCATCGTCGTCGTCATTTTCTTGCCCGTCGTCATCATCATCGTCTTCTTCTTCTTCACCCTTCTTCTTCTTCTTCTTCTTTTTCTTCTTCTTCTTCTTCTTTCATGTCTGCAACTTTTTATTCTTCGTCTTCCTTTTCTTCTTTTACGTCTGCTGTAACATTCCGAATTCTGGGAATTTAATTATAATATTACTCGTGTTTTATTTTATTTTCCAAGTATAAAAATTATTCTATTATAGGTAAAGAAATTTATTTCTTTTTGATTTATTGGATATAAATTGATTAGGGTTCTTATGTATTTACGTATATACATTATAATTGAGTATTTAATATATTTAAAATAATAAATTTAGTAATTTTATTTTATATTTACTCCAACCTTATTTTAGTTGTCTAAGTATATGTTTTTATAAATTATTTTATTTAAGGTAATTACATAAGATTTCAGATGGAGTGGTTTTAAATTTAATTAGATTCTTATTTTAATTTTAAATGTTATAATTGAGCATTTTGCGTGTTTATGAAAACAAATCTGCTACGTAACCAACATTAACTTGACCATGGTGAAACTATAGGGACCTCCAAAGTAATTTAACTTAATAATAATAATAATAATAGTAATAATAATAATAATAATAATAATAATAATAATTTAAAAGTAATGAATATTTTCATAAATCAATTTTACTAATTGTTATTTAGTTTAATTTGTTGAGCTTAAAGAAAATTTATATGTTAATTATTATTTTAAAATTTGAGTAAATAGGATAGGTGAAATTAACTTATAATTGATAAATAATAAGCATATTATATGTTTCAAATTGGTTTTGTTGCATTATGATTGATTTTAATTTATCATTCTACCCCTTATTTTATTGAATTACCTATACTACCCTTATCACCTTTCTATTTATAGCCAAATTCCTAAATCCCCAAATTCAAAACCCTAATTTAACCCAATTTCCCCAAAATAGCAACCACACACCAAGGAAACCCTAAATCCCTACCCAAACACACACACACGCAGAAATGGTTTGAGGGAGAAGGAAGATGACAGCACCGGCAAGAAAAGGCCGCCGCCGTTGTCGTCGAGTTGGAACCGGAAGAGAGAGCGAGATGTGAAGAGAGAGAGAGAGAGAAGTATCAAGTGAGAGAGAGAGAGAGAACGACGGAGAAGAGGAAGGGGGGAGGTTCCACGCTGCCACTGCCCTGTCACTGTTCCACGGCGCCATCGAAGGTCTTCATTGTCGCCACTGTTCAAAGAAGTCGTTGCCGTCCTACCATGACATGCTTCCATCGAAGTCGGCATCATCTCTGCCATCCCGAAGCTGCTGTTTTTGTACACGAGGGTGAACTCGATGGTGGTGGTTAGTCCAGCCGTGAGTCCTTCTGTCGCCGCTGTGTTTCAAAGCCACCACTTCCATCGACGCTGTGCCTGAGGGAACTGTCGTTCAAAAGCCGATGCCACTGTCCTTGCTCCTATTGTCGACAGAGTCGTTCTGTCTTGCTATCTGACATGCCCGGTTTGGTCGGTTAGAAATGATCTTTTATAAATCGAGTTCTTATCGCAAGTATAGTTCCAATCGACGACAAAACGGGCAAATCAAGATTTAGAAAAGATGTCACAAAGCTTGCAACTAGTTAAAAATATCGAGTATTGAACTCAGGTCATTCTCCCTAGGAATTGAAATATTGTAACTTGTGATTGGTTGTGAAAATATTGGAGTTGCAATGGTTGAGAGTTAAGGGCAAGATTGAGAAAGAAATAGATAGAACTGATGATAATAAAGGGTATCTGGTCTTGAGTTGAAGTATAATGTGTCCCTATGAACGTTACTAATCCCAATTACGAATGTTTGTCATGTAAGAGTCAAACCCACTCTGCCTAATGGTCGAGTGGGGGGAATTAACCATGTTCCGAAGTTCCTAGGCTACTTGACTAATGCGAAGGACCAAGGTCTTTGGAACACGAATAATCCATTACGTTCACCTCGTTAAGGTTCACTCATCACTAGCAAAAACCTAGCGTTAACATAACAGTTTTAATCATATTCTTAACCCATTTTTTTCCTTAGGGATTAGTAACTAAGATCATCTACACTTCAACCCATGACCAAGACACAAGAACACTACTCCATAGCTATAAGAAACAAAATATCAAACACTTGGTGTGCATAGTAAAGAGACATGGTAAATAATAATGGAAACTAACAAATCAAGATAATCAATGAAGTAAATGAGCAAGAGAGCCACTAATTATCAATAATCAACCAAGAAAATAGCAATAGATCATAACAAAAAATAAATTTCAGCAACATAAAAAGCATGAACATAAGAACATAAATGCAAGAATTGAGAAATAGAGAATTAGATGAAAGAAACAGGTGTAGATTACATTAATTAAATAAGAGTAGCAACAAACAAACATTCAAACATGAATTAAAGTAAAGAGTTTGGCTAGTGAGGGCTAGAAATTGATAGAGAAATGAAGAACAACTATGAACTAGAAGAGAGAAAATGAGAGAGATGGAAAACTCTCCCAAAAATCTCCAAAAACTATCTAAAACTATTAAATGATCCTAATGGCGAGTGAATATCTTTTGCTTCAGCTGTTCTTTCTTTATATAGGTTGAATTGGGCCTTCAAGGGGCTTGGCCTTGGCCCGAAAACTTGAAATTCCAACTCTAGCCTTCATTTAAAGCATTGCAGAATCGACAAGTTGCGTGCGCAACATTGGAGGTTGCGTGCGCAACCTGTGCAACAGAATCAATACTCGGCAACTTCCAGGGATGTTGCGTACGCAACGTTTGGAGGTTGTGTACGCAACAAATACTAACAAAACCAATGTTTTTTCTTCATAATTAATGTGTGCGCAACAATTAGAGGTTTCGTGCGCACAAATTACAATCCAGCAATCTTCTTTTTGGCTCCTCTTCATGAATCATTTGCTTCTAATGCCTTCCTTAGCCTTTCCTATTTTATTCTCAATCCCTAAATGTCTGAATTGCATTAACATATCAAGGCATCAAGTGGGATGAGATTTTATAAATTCTTACTCAATTTAAGGCTAATTTAGCATGTGTTTTGCAATTAGAGCATATATGAGCAAATGTTCACAAACATGGTTATTCACAAGCAATTATGTGGTTTTAAGTTGATAAAATCATCAATTATAACACATATTTTATCATCAAATACGGGTTCATCACCACCATTGGGGCTAGTTGCTGCTGGTGAAGGCCTTCGGACACGCTTCTCTGTTCTGTCTTGTTAACTTGGTAAGGATGGCTTTAATTCTGCTCCCATTGTTTTGGTTGTTGCTCATTCAATTAACTACTCCATTCTGCTCGTGCCTTACCTCTACAATTATCGATTTGCATCTTTTAAAGTTGTTGTCAAATGATGTTCGAGTTGTTGTCGACACTGTTGCTTGGCTATGGATGGTGTTGTTGTTGTTCTGTGCTTCTGAGTTAGCTATGGTTGTTGCTACCCCTGCTTCTATGACCTCCCTACATGTCCCAAAATCATCACTTCAAGCACTAACTTTCGACAAATTTAGGTAGGGGGAGCTTTCCTAAAACCTTTTATTATTTACGGAGTTGTTATAATTAGATATAGATTTTATTTATATGTTTATGCGATTAAGCTAATTCTTATGAATTGTTTGGAGTGAATGATTGAAATTAAAACCTTAAACAAGATAAAATTGACTGAAGCCTCTTGGTGGGTGGATTAGAGAATTTTAGGACACTTATAAAAGAAAAGAGAATGTTAAATTTAATTGTTCAATTTGATGATTGCCTTATTTTGTATTGTATGATTTGATTTTGACAATGGTTGTGGCTAGTTTAAAATGGTTTTGGGATTGGGTTTGTGATTGAGATGTGTTGGATTTTGATTGAACCTTTTTAAGATGGAAGCGCCCAAATTTAGAGGAGGTTATGTCCGGTTTACATTAAAATTTATAGAAGAATTATATTTGGATTCTAAGTTAAGGAGTATGAATTTGTATACATTTAACGTTTGTTAAATGTTTGATTTGAATGTTATTTATAATTAGTCAAGGGAGGGATGAATTCATGTTGTATAGTTAGTTAGCAAAGTTGTGGTGAGGGGAATAATAGTGTACGAATAGGCCAAGGGGGACTAGAATTGAGCTTCCAAGCTTGGGAAGTAATAAAAGTGTATGAACTTGATAAGTTGGTGTTTTGGGTTGAATTATAAATAGTTAATGGGTTTTGGTAATCAATGTAATTTAAGTTAATGTCGGGTTTAGGTATAAAATTAAGTAAAAGGTTAGGTCAAAAGTGTAAATGAATTAAAAAGTAATTTAATAAGCATTTAAGTTAGTTTGGCAAGGTCAAAGTAGTAAGTTCTTTTCTCTCGGACCGGGTTGAGTTCTTAGGAAGGCAGGGTAAGATTCGCAATGTCTTAGAAATAAGTTGGGGCAGGATTCCAAAGACGAGCCGATCAAGAAACCGCTAATGGTTTATTAAATGGTTTTTCTCACGGTTAAACCCAATATTCATTCGGTTTAACTGAATTAACTAAGTCTTGAAAATGAATCAAGTTTAAGGTACAGTTCAGCCGGGTGATGGTTTACTAAGTCACTGGTCGAACCGGATCGAATTCATCAGCTTGGTTAGTTCTCAGAATTCTAAGTTACGGTTAGACCGATTTAAGGGAAATGGTTTAGTTAGAAACCTACGGCTGCTTGTATAAGTATGTGAACCCTTAATCAATAATGTCTTGTATGATGAAGTAACGGTTATGTCTTTTTAAAGCTATGAGGCTTATACCTATTGATGATATGATGAATGATGATGTATGACAATGATTGCCTTATGCTTTGAGGACGGTGGTTTGTCCCGCTCACACTTTATGATTTATGAATGAAAGGTTAATGATCACTGATATGAATATTATGACGAAGTTTATGATATACTGTGAGGATGCCCACTGAAAGGTTGTGTCCAGACTGACATGATAAATTTTCTTCTGCGGACACCTGTTTCCCACTTATACGTATATCTTGGCTTTCATGCCCGATTTCTATTTCTTTCGTTATCCAGACTGATGTGGTTTATCCACACGGATACATATACAGGCTGATGTAAGTGGAAAACCATATTCGGACTTGTTTCGAGTAACGTCGGATTGTGGGTAGTCAACCGACGCATAAGCTCATGGCCTGTATAGGATTAGACATGCATCATATTGTTTGCCGCATATTATCTGTATTGTACTTGTATTTGGTTGTGTTTGAATTACTCTCTTTGTTTGTTCACTGGTTTGTTTGTTTGCGTGATTGTTTGTTTGCACGTTTATTTGGTTGGTTCTCTGAATGTTTATTATAAACAGGGTTTGGATTCATTTGCTTGAATTGGACAAGTGCTAGTCTTTCATTGGATTTCCCTTTTATTGAAATTGAGTTGTTCTTTGGATTTACAGTGACTTCGATGTAACTTAGTGTAATAGCAGTAGACTTTTAAGTAAAAAATGGGCTTTTCTTAAATGGCTTTTCTTAAATGAACATAAATAATTCAATTTAAGTTCAAGAATGGTTTATGAGTATAGCTTTAATCACTTGTAAATTAAAAAGAGTTTTTACACTGTATCATGTTATAACAATTCTGAAAACCCCTCTACTGAGACCGTGTGGTTTGGTTCTCACCCCTACTTCCCAACATTTCAGGAAATCGATTGCAGGTACCTGTTAGAAGGGTTCGAGAAATCTGATTCATCATTTCGCTGTAGCTGTTTCTTTAGACATTTCTCTCGCCTTAGTAGAATAGGATTTATTTTGCAAGAGAGGCACGAGTCTTTGTAAATATATATATGTTAGTAATTTTTTGTATACATAAAATTGTATTTGTATTTGAAGTTATGTATGAAATACTTGGAATTTTCTTGTCAATTAAGGCTTGTATGGCTAAAAGCTTCTATATTAATAAGTAGATATACAGGTTAATAGTCTTAACGGCTTGACCTTAGAATGATCATGACATGCCGAAAGTCGGGTCGTTACATCTGCATCTTCTTCTTCTTCGTCTTTGATGTTGTTGTTTCTGTTGTTGTCGTCGTTGTTGTTGTTGCTGCTGTTGTTGTTATTGTTGATGTTGTTGTTCTTGTTCTTGTTCTTCTTTGATGTATTGCACCAAAATATAAATGTATATTGCACTGAAATTAAAAAAAGAAAACAAAATTGCACCGAGAAAATGAAAAAGCACAACCAAACTAAAGAAATCTTGTAAGACTCAAAACTGTACCGAAATATAAAGATATACTGCATTAAAATAAAAAGCAAAAGTGCACTGAAAAAATGAAAAGCACAACCAAACTGAGGAAATCATGTAAAATTCAAAACTGTACCGAAATATAAAGATATACTGCAATGAAATAAAAAGCAAAAGTGCACCGAAAAATGAAAAGCATAACCAAACTAAGGAAATCATGTAAAATTCAAAACTGCACCGAAATATAAAGGTATATTGCACCGAAATAAAAACAATAATGCACAGAAATAAAATCTTCTTCTTCTCCTCCTTCACTTCCTTCCATGTCTGCATCATCATCATCATCATCATCATCATCATCATCTTCTTCTTCTTCTTCTTCTTCTTCTTCTTCTTCTTCTTCTTCTTCTTCTTCTTCTTCTTCTTCTTCTTCTTCTTCTTCTTCTTCTTCTTCTTCTTCTCTATTTTACATTGTTGTCATTGTTGTTGTTGTTGTTGTTGTTGTTGTTGTTGTTGTTGTTCTTCTTCTTCTTCTTCTTCTTCTTCTTCTTCTTCTTCTTCTTCTTCTTCTTCTTCTTCTTCTTTGTGTTATATTGCTGTCGTTGTTGTTGTTGTTGCTGCTATTGTTATTGTTGTTGTTGTTATTGACGCAGAAGAAGAAAGTTGCAGAGAACGTTAAAAGAAGACGAAGAAAGCAAAAATCCCCAATCACGAATCACGACCATGAAATCAGAAGAAGAAGACGAAGAACAAAGCTAAGAAAAAGAATGAGAATGAATGAAAACATAAAACTAAAATTGGTGCATGATGCATGAGCATCATTATAGATAAAACATCCTAATTCATGTTGTATTCTTCACCTAATTTACTTAGATTCATGCTAAAATTGGTAAAAATAGTTATAATTGTTAGAACATATTTAAGTATGATGAAACACTGGTACTTTAAGTATTTTGTTGATTATTTATAGGCAAAATGGAGAAAGGAAGCTTGAGGAGCAAGAAAGAAAGAATTTGGAACATTTTGTCAGAGCCCCCACGCCTAGGCGTGGAGACTCACACCTAGGCATCCAAAGCAGCAACCCAGGATCCAACCATCCACGCCTAGGCGTGGACATCAACGCCTAGGCGTCCCAAGTTCTCCTCAGGGCCAAACCACCCATGCCTAGGCGTGGACATCAACGCCTAGGCATGGCCCATCAATCCCAAGCATCTCCAGGGCACTCAAAGCCCATGCCTAGGCATCCAACTCAATGCCTAGGCGTGGCCAAGCATTCTGAAACTCAAGTCTAGGCATCCAAAGCCATGCCCAAGCCCCAGTGTGATCCAGAACCCCACGCCTAGGCACCAGAGAGGAAGTCTAGGCGTGGGAAGCATTATTTACAGCATTTTCAGAGCCAAGCCTTCCTCCAGAGTCCCACGCCTAGGCGTGGACAGTAAAGTCTAGGCGTGGGAAACTCCTTGACTTGGCAGAATTGGTATTTTGATTCCAATGCAATTGTAATTCATTTTGATCTCTTTTGTACACTTATATATAGATGTAAAACTTCACATTAGATATCATATCATATCATATCATCATTATCATAGTCTAGAACTTTTCATTCTTTTGCTTTAGAGAATTCATCTTTAGTTTCTCTCAAGTTTAGTTCTAGTTCTTTAAAGTTTTCCATCAACTTTTCTTGTAACGTTCATTCAAATAATAAAGAGGAAATTCAGTTCTACCTTCTCGTCTTTGAAGATTCTGTCTTTCTCATACTTTGTTTGAAGTTCTTTGAATGTTTATGCATTCAAGAACCACATTCATCACTTTCTTGAAGTCATTCATCATCATGAGTGGCTAAACTCTTTTGAAGATTAAGGAAGAGGAGCTCTATTCTATAAAGCCAATGGATTAGTCCAATTACATATCCAAATCTGCAAGTTCTACTAATTATTCAAAGGATTCTTCTTGTTCATCAATTCTAGGATCAAGGAAACCGAGAGGTATAATTGGTTCTTACCTTTGGTTTAATTTCTATACTAGTTCATGAGATTAAACATATTATTTGATGGTATATGCATTGTCTTTATTGATGTATGATTGAATAAGTGACATGAAATTTGGTCTTGTATTGATCTTGATAGCATAAACTAGTTCAAGAATGATCTTTCATACGTTTTATATGCATTAGAGATGATGTATTTGAATATATGTGCCATTATATGAATCTAAATTTTTATCACATAGATGATTGATTTGTTTCTTGTTTGATTCTTTATCATGACCTTTTGAGGGTTTGATCAAATAGATCTTTCCAAGTTTGAATTGTTGAATTTGAGAAAATAGGCATTCAATCATATTCAAGAATCATTCCATGTTTCTTTATGTGACCTAGAGATAGGCATGTGATTTATTGAGTATTAGAATCTTTGATGATTGTATGAGGTTTTCATGTGATTGAATATGTGACATATTAATTCTTTCCATGGATCTTGTTTGTTGTTAAAGGTTTAAGTCATGATGTGTGCATTATCTTTTTGCTTGTTTGGTTAGTCAAGAGATTGATGATCAAGTAGGTTGAAGAGAAACTAGATTGCTAAGAGAATAGGATTTAGTTATTCTACGATTCATGGTGAATTGTTGTAGGTCTTACTTGCAGAAAATTATTTGTTGATATTGGATTATGAAGTTGTGTTTATGAATATCTCCTATCCCTTAATCCTGTTTGGTTTTATTGAATCTTTCTTGATCTTGTTTTCACTTTCTAAAGTTCTTGTTTGTGATAATTGAATAATCATAGTTGTATGTCATTGTTAGTTACATTCTTGCATTCTTTTGCATGATAATTGTGATTCTTTGTTTGTTTCTTTAGTTTTGCTAAGTGTTGTATTATTGATTCATTTGATCCACTTGGAGGAACACTTGTTGGAAATTTTAGTTAATACCCTTATCCTCGTTGGGAACGATATCCCACTCTTTTGTGGTACTACTTGATCCGATTCACTTGTCGGAGTGTCATGAGTTCTTGTTTAGTTAGTTTGTTTTGAAAAGAATTCGTACATCAAGTTTTTGGCGCCGTTACCGGGGAGAAGCTTTCATTAACAATATTTCTTGATAGTTTACTTTGAGATAGATTCTTTTTCTTTCTTTCTATTTTTCGGATTTGACTAGGGACTCTTTCACTTTGACATTAGAGTTTCCTTTGTCTGTTCTTGTTGTTTGTTTTAGTTACTTTTATGTAGGGAAACCAAGACAAACAAAAATTTCTCTTTGATCCAGAAATTGAAAGAACTCTTAGAAAATTGAAAAAGCAAACAAAGGCATCTCGTCAACTAAATTTCGAAGAAGTAGAAGAAAATAACATGTCTGCGGATCCTAGGAGAACACTTGGTGACTACACCATACTTAGCACCGCTAGTTGTGGAAGTAGCATCGTTCGTCCTATTGTCGAAGCCAACAATTTTGAGCTGAAACCTTCTCTTATTCAGCTTGTGCAACAAGATCAATTTTTTGGGAATTCACAAGAAGATCCGAATCTACATATTGCAAGCTTTCTACATATTTGTGATACCTTAAAGTGCAATGGGGTCACTTCCGATGCTATAAAGCTTAGGCTTTTTCCATTCTCTCTTAGGGATAAAGCAAAGCAATGGCTCAATTCTCAACCCCAAGGAAGCATCACTACATGGGAGGACTTGGTGAGCAAGTTCCTATCAAAGTTCTTCCCTCCACAAAAATTGGCTAAGCTAAGATATGACATTCAATCCTTCTCACAAAAAGACAATGAATCATTATATGAAGCATGGGAACGGTATAAGGAGATGGTTAGAAGATGTCCTATCAACATGTATTCGAATTGGCTTCAATTGCAAACATTTTATGATGGGTTATCAAATACTTCAAGGATTCTTTTGGATTCTTCAGCCAGAGGTTCTCTTCAATTGAAAACACCGGAGCAAGCTATGGAATTAATTGAGTTAGTGGCAAACAACCAATATATGTTCACCTCCGATAGAAGTATCAAGAGAGGAGT
>JASCZI010181696.1:0-24180 GCA_036250425.1 Stylosanthes scabra
CTCTTGGTTCTTAAAAGAATATCAACTTATATAACCTTATTTGTTCATAATTACTTATTTAATTTTTTTGCAAGGTTACTATGACTTTGCATTTGAGTTTTTACTTCCATCTTGCTTATTGCATTTTGTTTGCCACAACACACTTCGCAAGTGTATTTCCTGGTATGAATGAATTCTACATTATCTTACTTAACTAAAATTATACTACTATTTTAATATTTATTTTTGCTTCTCTAGCAGTATGTGTTGCTTATGTTTTAATGAAATATTTAAACTTGTGCAGTGGACATTTCAGACAATTGCGGAGGCGCGCGAAGCGCGCCGTAGCGCACTGCGCCGAATGCACGCCGCGCATCGCGCGGGTTAGTTGCTAGTAATTATAACAACTTATTATTACACCATTATAACAACTTATTAGTTTTATAAAATAAATATATTAATTTATTTATTTGGTAATTGATTGATGTATAATGTAAAGATAAAATTAGTAATAAGTATAGTAAAAATAATTTATTTCTCATGTCATGGATCATTTTAATATATCTATTGATTAGATCAAGAGGTAACATAAATTTTTTTAAAATAAACCTTGTTATATTTTTTTTTTAACAAATATATGTTGGGGAAAAATCTCAAACCCAGATCTCTAGAGACAAATGCCATTTGAGCTATATAGCTCATTAGCATAAATCTTGTTATACTTATTTGCTTTACACAAGCACAATCCATGAAAAACTATCACATATTCTTTATATTTTTTAAAACATGGTAGATGCGTGCCATTGATTCTATAGATATAAAATGATTATTTATTTTTAAATGGTGTATTTTGATTATTTAAAATCCAAACCATTTAAATGGGTCATTTGAACAATAAATGAGCAAAGATTTGTATTATATTAACAATGATTTCTATAAATATTAGACCAATTTAATTAAATTTTGTGAAAACTAATGTATTTATAGACTCACATATATATTTGCAATGAATTCATTATCTCAACAATTCTCACTTTCAAATTTTTATTATTTTTGGATTCAAAAGTATATATAACTTGAAAAATGAGCTATAATTTCTATTCATGTAGACATCACCATTTCAAATTTCAAAAAAAATAAAAGAAGGTTCATTTATATGCAAATATGAAAGTAAGAATTTAATTTCAATGCCACACCAATAGCTCACGGCACTGCCTCCCCCACCTGTGCCTCAGGCTTGCGGCACTGGTTCAATAAAAATAGCCAGTGCCGCCCCCCTCCCCCATGGTATTGGAGTATTTTAGTGCCTCATCCTTTTCCGCGGCACTACGAAGACAATTCAAATAGGTAAATATTCATAGTTCTATTTAAATGGGTAAATATATATTATTATTTATTTATTTAAAAAAAAAATCCTGATATGGATAGAAAGAAATGATGACCCAATTTAATAAAAGGAAAACATGTTTTACAATGTTATATTTGACATTTAGTTAAATTTGCTTTAGCAAAATATGTGTACATTATTGAATTAATTATTTTGTTAAGAGATAAAATAAAAGAATTCCTTGGAAGAAGTATTCTTGTTTACTTTGCTTATTAGTTGTGTACATCGTAAATAATGAATTTTTCCTTTTGGAAAATTTAATTTGTTAGCATTGGCCATTCTGAAGCTTACTTTATTTCATTTTACATTGGTATACATGTTAATGATGATGGACGAGATTGGAGAAATTGTGGATCTCACTGAAATCCATTACCAAACAACCTTTGATTAATATGGCCATGGGTAATTAAATCTTACTATGGATTATCTCCTCCATCCTTTCAATAATGTGTTTCTCTAATGATTCAAGATTGTCCAATTAACTCTGAAACATGTGATGATGGATAAGATCATATCCTCTCAAAACTAGCAACTTGTACAACCTAATTACTTATTAACACGCTTGCATTGTACCATCTTATTTTTAAATGTGTGAAAAATTGAACTATATATGGTTGAGTTAAAAACTTAAAATCATGAATAATTCATTCTATGCAAGGATTGAAAGATGACTATTGATTAATCATATTATTAGATGTGTTCAGTCCAACATATTTGTTCTATCATATTAATTTATCTAGCGATTCACAATGTGATTTTCACATGTGAATATCCCCTAAAATTAATCCCTCCAAACTCTTTTCTTGTTTTTTTCTTTTTTTTTTATTTTTTATTTTTTATTTTTTCACACAACTCTCTTGTTTTTTGTTTTGGGTCACAACTCTCTTCTTCTAAAATTACCCATGTCTACATACCCCAGAGGAGAAACGGGTCAGAGTATAAAAAAAATTGGCCTGCTATTTTAGGTCGTTATCTTCTGTTTCACACTTTTTTTTTCATTCAAAGTTTTGGATCGTTATCTAGATAGCAGTATAAAGTCAAGAAAAGGATTAATGGGCCAAAAGCCCAAATTAATTCTAATTAGGCATTTTATTTTGGGTGTTTCTAATGGTAGCCCAATCTTCTTCTCGTGGGTTACTGGCTTATGCATGTGGAGATAGTGCTGAATGAGATTATTTTGGACAAATATTTCATTTCCCACTTCTGTTTTGTCTTTCAAATCAGCCTTGTTTTTTCAGTGTTTGCCACCGAAACCGTTATTGTCGGATTTTTTTTATGTAAATAAAAAAAAAATATGAATTTACTTAAACAATTTTTTCTATAAATATTTACCTTTATGCGTCTTCTTTCTAGTATTATGGGATTCGGTGGTGTGAAAGGATTGCTCCAATGCCACTGGAATAGGGTGAGGCACTGGAGACTTTGGGCTACAGGTGGAATCACGCATGCATGGGGTGCGGCACTGCACCAACGCATGTGTGCCGTGATGCTCCTCGACATTGGTGGTTCTGAGCCAATCACGAACATGAGGGCCACAGCATTGGGCCATTCTTGGTGCAAATTCATATATTTTTTTTTATTTACATAAAAAAAATTCCATTGTTGCTGCCACAGTTTATCAAATAACGTAAACAAGTTTGATAAAAAAAATGTAAATCACGAGTTTGGTTCTAATTATTGTAACAGTAGTTAAAGAATAGAAAATAAGATAATTTGATATTTTTTATATTAATTTTTATTTTTTTCGAAATATTTTTTGAAAAAAATATGTATAATTTTTTTTATAAAAAATTTGGATGAATGGGTGATTAGAAATGTGTGTTATACCTTTTAGTGATAAAAATATATTTTTATTAAGATTAGAATAACTTAATTAAACTTTGTTAATAAAAAAATTTGTACATGTATTATTTGAGTGACACATAATCAAAATCAATCGCTCCATGTGTGTGCTTTTATATTTTGAGTAATGCTAAATAATCAATAAAAATTCAGTCAATATTAGTCAATAATTTAATTAGATATTTTATTTTTTTAAATTTCAAATATTTTATATTTTTAAAAATATATATGAAGTTATATTTATATTTAATTTTAAAAATTTTTAATTATGTGATATAAAACATTCTATTTTTAACGTTATTAATATTTTTTTTTAAATTTAATTTATTAATTAAAAAATATTAATTACCTATAATTTTTCTTAGATTACATTAACAAACCATAGTCCTATAGAAACTATTTTCACTATTACCCGGATTGTTTTCATCAAGTCCCACTCCTGTATGCGAAGTAAATTATTGATTGATAAAACATTTGCTTAGGATTATTTATTGAAAAAATAATAATGGATATGTAGAAAAGAAGGATTTTTTTTAAAATAAATAAATTAAATATATTAATTACTAAATGAGCACGCTGGAAGAAATTTACGTTTATAAATCCCCTTTACTTATTCCGGGACGACCAGATCCAAAATTGGTTCATAACCACTTTCGGGACTGCCAAGCCCGGAATTGGGCATGTGATTTTTTTTAATGAATTCCTAGACTGCCAAGCCCGGAATTGGTTCAAAATAAAAAATAAAAATAATAAAAGAAGAAAAAATATGAGTTCTTTCACAAAAATTTAAAGTTAATTAAACCAGTCATTAATACTCATGACTAGTCCTGACTAGTAGCAATTTTTTTGGAGGGTATTCTTTGGAGCGCCCTGAGCATTTTTCTTGCGGATCTTCTCGAACCGTGTCTTAGGAGCCATGATGTTACTTAAGCTTAGAAAGAAGGGTTTTGGGAGTCTAGGATGGAAAATAATTGAAAAATGGGAGTGAGACATGAGCTTTTCGAGACTGCTGTCTATATATAGGCGAGGCACCAATTCCGGGCCTGTCAGCCCCGGAAATGGCTCTGAACCAATTTCGAGCTTGTCAGTCCTGAAATAAGTAACGAGGATCTAAAAGTGTAATTTTTCTTCAGCGTGCTTCTTTACGTATATATCATATTTATTTTAATTATTTAAAAAAAAATCCTAGAAAAGAATTGGGCGCTACTAAGTTCGTTACTTGAAGCTCTCCCCATCACCGGTTGTCTTGGATTTCAGCTGCTACAAAAATTGGAAGTCCACTTAGAAACTAGAATTGAAGATATTTATCTATCTATATCTATTAGAAAACAACGTGATTGCAAATTAGAATGACACGTAACTACATATGTTCCATCTTTATCTAATTTTTCTATATATAATTTTCATGGACTATAATTATTGGACCTTATTATTATTATTCTCAAGGACCAATAATAATTTATATTCTTCACAATAATTTGGTTGGCCGGCTGCCTTCAAGATTCTAATTTGCAGGAAAAATAAACAAAATAAAATAAATCAAAATCAATACGTGTAGTGAGTACTTTATCTAAACCCAAATCAAATGAATATATATATATATATATATATATATATATATATATATATATTTTGTCAAACTATCACTAAAATTTCATAATATCGTAGTTTTATTTAAAAACTTTTAATACATTAACAATATAAAAAATTTTACACATGAATTTCAAGGCACAAATGTGATTCAACGATTATGTAAAACATTTTATAAGTATATTAAAATTAAATTTTTTTATAGTTAATTACTATTGCAAAACTACCGTAAAAAATATTTGGAGACCTTACAAATCAACTTTAATAAACTATCGCATTTGTCGAATTTTTTTTTAATGTTTTGAAACATCAAAGAGAAGGAGGAAATACTCAAATTTGTCCTTGAAATTTGAGATTAACTTTAAATTAGCCCCTTAAATTTTATTGGCCTCATTTAGGATTCCAAATTTCTAATTTTGTTCTAGTTTAGTCTTTTCGTTATTTTGATGCCCACGTGGACCGTTAGATTATCACGCTGGCTATAATTCAAAAAATGAGTTTTGCTCTTTGTGTTACAAGACTCATAAACGATGTCATTTTTTCGTTTTTGAACTCATTAGAGGTGTTTTGAACTCAAAAACCGAAGAACAATGTCGTTTTTAAATTATTAGAGGTGTTTTTAACTCAAAAACGAAAGGACAAAGTCGTATATGAGTCTTATGGCGCTAAGAGCAAAATTATGTTTTTAAGTTACAGCCAGATGGCAATCTAATAATGCAAGTGGATAGTAAGATAACAAAAGGGCTAAATTAAAACAAAATTAGAAATTTGGGAATCCAAAATAAGATCAATAAAATTTAAAAAGCTAATTTGAGACCAATCTGAAATTTCAGAGCCAATTTGAATATTAGCTCCATCAAAGAGAGAAAAACAAAAACTAAAGTTTTGCAAATTCATATTCTCCTAAAACGCATTTTTATTTACGTTTTAATTAATAAATTATACATTATTGAACTCTGAAAGTCACATAAGACAAGATACTGATCCGTGAGGGAGAATAAAGATGAAAGCTCGTATATCAAACTATTCGTTTTATTGACAAATATTTTTAACCACACATTCTTTCTTTCTTCGTTATTTTTTTTTTCTTGGATTTTTTCTTGTCTTACATCTTGAAAACTCTTATATTTTCTAAGTTTTCTTCGATCTTCTTCTTTCTTTCTTCTAATTGTGTCAACAATTAACCATACGATAAAAATCATGAGCTTCATTCTCACATGGTAATTCCTTTCTTCTCTTCATTTTGCCACTCCCATATCCATCATCTTTTTCTGATTTGATTCCTCATCGGATATTTGGCCCCCTTTACAAAATAATTAAGATCATCACCTTATTAATTAATTAATTAATTAATTAATTAATTTCATATCTTAATGAATTAGTTAGCATCACACCATATGATATATGCTTACAAAAGACCACTCAATAATGAACACATAAATTAATAAAAATATAAGAAGAGTTTTACATTGATTTTTTTAGTTTAACGATAATTGAATTCTTAAACTTTGTAGTCATGAAAATTTTAATATTTTGAAAACTTAAATTAGTGGAGAAAATATACAAATAGAAAGAGTGTTATTATAAACTGATGATAACATGTCATAGGCAAGAAAGAAATCATATACGTCTCTTTCATCTATTTTCTAATTTCTTAATTTAATTTCAAATATGAAACTAATTTAATTTAAAAATGTCGACCAAGGTGTTTCCTGATCCTTGGGCACAATGCAGTCAAGAAATTAAAGTAATGCAAATTAAAATATTGATATAACGATGCAGACCATATGCTCTGCTACAATGCTTATGAATATGACCGTAATATAGACATAGTTAATTAGTTATTGCTCATTCCTGTTAGAAGCGTGAGTGTCTTTGTTCTTTTTCTTTTTAATAAAAAGAGTAATGCCAGGGAATCCATGTTAGCGAATTCATAAGAAGTTCATAAATATAATTAGAGAATTAGTAAATGATAAAAGGAGAGAGAAAAAAAAAATTAATATTGACTCCTTATTGTGTCTCTAATATTGAGATCCAAGACTTTCTCTAATAAAAAATATCAAATTTAATATGACTTACACATATAAAAGATAGAAATCAATATAAAAAGTACTATATATATTTTTAAAAAATTCACTAAATGATTAATTATTATATATTTATATATTTTATATAGATTAAAATATATATTAATTTATATAATATATTTAACTAATAAACAATTATCCACAAAATAGTCAAACTTGTTATAAAAAAAATAATCAGATGTATTTACGGTAGTATAATATTTTTTTTTTTTTTTTATAAAATGCCAATTACATGTTTTTAACTTTTTATACACAGTTGTTAAGTAATAAATAGTTTGTAGTCACAGTATATTAGACTAACATAGCAGCATAATTGCATATATCTCTAGATTAGACAGGCAACGATAAAAAAATTTAGAAAAAGGGGTAAATTTAGAACAAAAGATTTAGCTAACTATTGAAAATTAATTATTTTATTAGTGAAGGATAAAATTAAATATTATAATAAATAGAAGTTAATCATATTTTATAGCTCGCATAAATCCAAAATAAAAAGCATGTTGAAATATTAGTTTTTCTTATAAAACAATTCTACGAGATTTTCTGAATCTCTAATTGGCAACATGCGAATTTTTAATTCAACAATTTAAGTTTAAAGCATTCAACTTCTACGACAAATCATTGAAACGATAAGTACACATCATGAGAATAAATATATATAAACAAGAGAAAATATTCAAATTAGTTTTTAAAAAATTTTAGATAGAACTTTTGGTTTTGAATAAATTTTTATTTTTTAGAAGTCTTTGACAATTGTTTTTAGAGGATAAATTGGTCTTTCCGTTATTTTTAATCCAATTTTTTATATGGCTTGAATAAATAGATTTATAAACATTTTTATTATAAAATTATTTGATATCAAATATGTCACTATAAAATATAATTATTGTCCTTCAAAATGACAGAAAACTAATATTATATCTAATAAGAATAATTTTCAAAAACTTCTACATAAAAGAGTTTTATTAAGGATGAAAATATCTAATATAAAGTTCTCTGAAAACTAATTTGTATATGTTTATTCTATAAAAAAAATCTTGTACATATAAAATATGTAATATAAATAATAAATATATAATTAGTCAAAGAAAATCTTGAATTCCAAATTTTAGACAGATATTATATAAAAAATATTTTCAAAACAATACATTAAACATTTTGATGTTTCCCTTACATAATCTATAATAGAGTTTAATTTTAATGCATTATTTAAAAAGAAAATGAATTTAAAAATTAATATAAAAAATCTTATATATAAATTAAATTCTATATAATAAATAATAATTAATAAATTTAAAATTTTTTTTATCAAAGACATTTGTATTTTATTCTATTAGAGTAATAAAATAAATGGTAAAGTACTATTTTGGTCCCTAAAGTTTGGATCGTTTTTTATTTTGGTTTCTCACATTTAAAACGTTCTATTTTAATCCCAAAAAGTTTCAATTTTAATCAACCAAATCCTCCTTCCAGTGTTCGTCTCTGTTTAATTATTTACAATGCTTAGATCCATAAAACATATTTATGTCTCTTTTTCTTAGGTCTTCGTCATCAAAGTAGGAACATAGGGACAAAAGATAATGTAATTTTTATTTACATATTATATTGTTTTTTTTTTAATATTGATTTTTAATTATATTTGGTTGTTCCTCAATGGTAAACTGAGCCGTTAGTGCCACGTATGCCTGCAACGGTCCTAATAGGAAGAGACAACAATATATTTTAGAAATCTAAATATTGTAAATAATTAAACAGCGACGAATAATTGATTAAGACTTGATTGATTGAAATTGAAATGTTTTTGGATCAGGACGTTTTAAACGTTAGGGACAAAACAGAAAACGAACCAAACGTTAGGGATCAAAATAACGCTTTACCCTAAAATGAATACATGAGAGAATGTGTCCAAGTTGAACAACTCAAAGATAACAAAAAAAAAGTGAGATTTCCACAAAATCAAAATATAAATGACTGAAAGAAAGAGAATACATAAATGAAAAGAAAAATTAAGGAGAATGATATTGATGGTATTCTTGGATCAAGCTTATAGTCAAAGGGAGAATCAGACCTGGGTACGAGCAATGCCTTCAAAAATTTTTCGAAGATTGAGATGGTTCCAGAGTCAGAGAATCATAGCAAAGATACTAGCATCTTTTGATTTCAGAGGCATCCAAAATTATGATAGTTTGTTTCTCTTCCACATTGGGATTAGTATTACTCAACAGTGATAGCAGATAAATCGATCATGATAGTTGAATTGTATTGGACAATCAATAATCGCATATTAAAAGAATAAGAAAATAAAAAATTTTTCTCAAAATCTTAGCATAGCACATTAAAATCTAAAAAAGCACGTTAAAATATTAGCAGAAGACAAAATTTTAGTAGAGCACAAATAATAATTAGTAGATAAAAAAATAATAAAATGAAATTTACATTTACAATGACCTAACAATTAAATAATAAAGAGTGAACATATATGTCCAAGCAAAAAACTATTGAATCTCTAATCTCTATCCACTACTATCCTCTTACCTCGGTTTGCGTTATTCTATGTATAAATACTTAAATCCCCAACATCATTGTTTTTCACTATAAAGTATAAACCTTCTTCAATAATAATAATAATAATAATAATAATAATTCTCTCTCTTTCTCATTCTCCTTCTTCTTCTTCTTCATTCTCCATGGCTTCATCACAATCCCATCAAAAGCTCACAGTTTCCACAACATCACCAAAGAGTGACAGTGGTAACGGTCACGGTAACGGCAGTGGGGCCCCCAAAGGACACTGCTTGTGTTCACCAACCACACATGAAGGTTCCTTCAGGTGCCGTTTACATCGTTCTTCTTCTTCCTCTTCTTCGTCTCCAATTTGGATGAAACGTTCTAAATCCATGCCTGCTCATAAACCTGCCCCTGTTTCAGTCTCTCCACAATAGTAATAATAATCCACATCATCATCATCCATCATCATGACGAATTCATCATCATATCATATATGATTATTATTGATGATCGATGATGTTATATATATATATAGGCCATGACACAAAAACACAAGCTATATATATATATATAAAAAAAATATATTGTGAGTGTTTTCAATTTATTATGTGTATTATTAATTCATGTAACCCTGTGTCTTTGATTTACTTGCTGGGAATTCAAAGTGTGTTTCATGGCTTATTCTCTGCCTCTGCTGGCTTAGCTTAATTAGTTTTCAACTTTTCATCTTCATTCCATGATCTTAATTATTTAATGATTGGGTGCGTGGATCGTTCAGTTGACTCTGACTCCCTGAATGAACATGTTGCTAATTTTATTATCAACAATTTCATTATCTCTAATATTATTCTCAATTTATCAGAAGTCACACTAGTCTTAAACTAGAGAGGTTATTTAATTAGTTTGTGATTCTCATCCATTGGGGAATAAATAATTCAAGTGTTGGATTGGATCTACCAAGTTTTTTTTTAATATAGTGATAAAATTTGAACTAAAATCTTATACATATGTTGTTCTATGTTCATTGATCAGTCTTGCTGGCTTTCTACTGCTTTTAGAAAAATGAAAAGATAAAAGTGATTACGGTAATTAGAGAAAGGAGGACCCTTTTACCAGAAGTGATTTGATATATATTCATACTCATATTGAGGGGAACATTATCAACACCCTGCAAAAGTGGAAGTCCTTTTTGCCACATATCACGGAGAATAATTAGTTTTAATTTACAACTTTTACTTCCATAAAAAGCATCTTAGCTTCTTCTATCTTCTATTTTCTAAAAACGTTTTATTTCTTTGTGTACCTTATAATGATGATCGTGTAATTTCTTCTAATAATGTGTTATGGTATACTGATTACTGACTGCGAAGAAATTAAATTGGAGCTTGTTCATCCACAAGAAATTATTTCATTATTTGATTTTTTTTTTCTGGACAATAAGGAAACGTTTTGGATGAGTTTTGAAAGGCCTCTAATAAATTTAGGGTGTTTCATAGAAAATAGTGAAATTTAAACTGAAAGTAACGATAATAATCACTTGTATAATTCATACCCACGCGTTTCTCAGTGGTTCAAAAAAACAGATTTCGAATTTAAGTGTATATATATTAGTCGGAGCAAAACTATAAATACCGGATAAAAAAGAAAAATAATTTATTCAAATTTTATAATGACTCAAAACACAAGAGATTGAAACCACTCACAAGGCACCCCTTAAAACAAACAAAAAAAAACTGTGGGCCTAAGATGAAGACAGAGCACTTGTATTATACTAGAATTTCTTCATTGTCACTTTCTTCGTCCTCAGGCTAACTTCTCTTTTTTTATGAATCAAAATGCATTATGAAACAGATGCGCTACTACTTAAGCTTTAGAGAATAAAATCAATATCAATGGATAATGGTTTTGATGAGTTCTGACCTAACTTTCATAAGATGTAGCACATAATACAAAATCTAATTATGTGACACATACCCCCACTAGATTAAGCTGATTCATTGTCTTTAAATAATGATGATGAAGTTGCTTAGTGCATTATCTATCTAATCTAATTAGTTACTCTAGAGCACGGCTCAGGTCCTGGGAGGTAGTAATAGTATATTTCAAAAGTTTTGACATGTCTGTAATTCTGTGTGGGAACAAATTGGACATTCAATTTGTGATGCTATTTCAAAAGATTTGTAATATAGGTAAAATTTTGTACCCTTTGCACGACCTACGTAAACTTCTACACAGAGTGAGGGACTGTGGGATTGAGTTATAGAATGCAAGTTTCAAATAAACTTACATTTTTTAGCAGTAAAGAAATTCTAATCATTCTCAAAAGGGTAAAACTTTTAGAGAAAAATTAAGTGTCCAACTATTTAATTTATTTTGGCCAGCATATTTATCCGGTGACTCAATCCTTTTAGTCAACAAATAATTTGTTTTTGTGTTTTTAACTGATACATTTTAATATTGATGGTCAATCGCTGATCAAAATTAATAAAATATGCTGGTCATCTAGCATTTATTCAATTTTTTAGAAAAATAATTTAAAATTCTAATTCATAAAACTAGTTATCCTTCTCATTTCTAAATAAAAAAAGCTTTACATCGTTTAAATTTTTAATGTTTTAAAAAAATAATATTCATATTTAAATTTCTTATCCTTTTAAATATTAGGAGCATAATTGAGCTTATGAATTAGGACTCCCTATTACTAATCAAACTTTTAATTACTTGAAAAGAAGTCTACCAAAACTCATGAGTTTGAAAATTGGAGTGAATCAGCCAGATTAATTTGATCAGTCAAAAATTGGCCACCAAATTAATTATCGTTTTCAATCATGATTCAATTCCAATTGAAAATTTAAGTATTTTATCCATGAAAAATATACTCTATTTGACAAAACTATCCAAATGTCGTTAACGAGCCATTGACATTTGAATAATTTTTTGTGACGTTTTTTGTAATTTTGTCAAACGAAACCCATTTTTCATAATAAAAAGTTCGAATATTTTTTTTATGTATAATTTTGTCGATATCTGAATTTTTTTTTTTTTGGTAATTTTCGTATTTTTTCTCTTCTTCTCTTAGCCTTTGTTTTTTTCGTTTAGAAAAAAATAATAAAGAAATTGATAGAAAATAGTACATTTGTGTTAAATATTGCTGAGAGGTTGAATAAATAATTATACAGTAGCGTCAATTATGAAGATTTAGAAGGTGAAATTGATTAGTGTCCCCATGGTCATAAAGAATTCAATGCCTATCTGGGTGGCATTTCTACCGTTGGATTCACTTTTGCACCAACTTCCCGCCATCCTAATCATTTGACTAAATATTAAATAATACTCACTCTTAAGTGGTTGCCATCATATATCTCATGCCTAATTATTATTCTTTTTTCTAATTTTATTACTAATATAGGTTATTAAAAAGTGGGCCAATACTCTATAAAATTTCAATATATATATATATAAAAGCAGTTATGCTAATGTGTACCTAGAATATAATTACTAATCAATTATTGCATATAAAATGGGCCTATATTCTATAGAATTTCTTATAAAGTTTCTTGCTATAATGTTGTAAATAAGTTTGATTAATGGTTTAGTACAAATTTGTTTATTTTATTATTACATATTTAATTGTTCTGATGGTTGATTATTTAGCCGGAAAATATGTAAATCAGTATATATAAATATACGCAAGTATATAATAATTGATTTGCTAATAGATTTTTAGTATACATAAAGTATTTTTTATTAATAAATTAATATTTTCAATAACTGGCTAAATATTTAAACATTGAAAAAAGATATATACTAACTCAATATCCCTAAAATTGGATTAGTTCTACAAAACTATCAAATAAACTACTTATTTTGACTATTTTTGTTGAAAATATCTAAGTTTCTATTAGTATAGAATTGGTTTAGATATTTTATATTAGAATTATTAGTGATAGAATATTTCAAGATTAAAAATAGTAGATTTTATTCTTTATATATCTATTGAATTATCTTATAAAGATATTTACAAATTATTTATTACTATAATTTTTCTTATAAAATAAATTAGATATCGCTATCCTAGCCTAGATATTTATATTCTAAAGCCCTTTGAATATTTCAATCCTTCTAGGTTTTGGAGTGATTTCTTGTTAATAAAAACTCGGTCATTATCACACCTAGCGCGGAATATGGATTATTGGTTAGTTGTAAATAAAGCTAAGCTTATCCAAAAAAAAAAAAAAGGGTGAGAGAGAATACTCCCATTAACAAATCAATCACTTCATTTATTTCCTAAGGGTTTGTTTGGGACATTATTGTGATGAAAAAGGATGGTTATTATTAAAATGAAACAGCGGCGGGTGAATTGTGAAAAATAATGGCCCCTACAATTATGTTGTTTCGAGTTTAATAATCTTTTTAAAAAAATATAAGAAATTATTTTGGGCGTGTCGAGTCTAGAATAAGCATGTAAAAGATGGGGTTATATCAAACTTTTCGAAAGAAACATTCACTAAGATGTATGAGCTTGTCGGATTTAGGATACTTTTTAAAAAAAACTTAATAAAAATTAAGAAAGAAAGAGAGAAAAAAAAGGAAAGGATAACTTCTTTTTTTGAGCCAAGAAAAGTGCAAAGAAAAAAATAAAGTAAAAACATGTAAAAAAAAAATTGAGCCAAAACAAAAATACCAAAAAGAAAAAACCAAAAACAAAAACTTGTAAATCATTACTTTATTATATAATACTCACCATCTATTAGCAGCTCCATGATCGACAAGTGGAGCTGTTGGTAGATGGACATGTGGCATGGAAAGTAAAGCATTATATTAACCATGATGTTAATCTCCCATGCCACATGTCCAAATGGTTATTGTATTAACTATTGGTTATAGTTATTACATCCTTTTTTTCAGCTCATTTACCACACAATCTTGAATGTCATATATAAATAAGAGTTAGTAGAAGCTTACATTATTAGAAAGACTTTCAAATTGAAAAAGTAAAGTAGTATGAATCGAAGAGCTTCTTCTTATTCCATCCAACCATCCTTCTTGAAGATTATATTCTTCTTCCATCAAGCATTCTTTCTACAACACAAGATGGCAGTTCCTGGGCATATATTTGAGATGGTTCATCCAGCAAATAGTGATAATGAGTTTTGCCTTTACATAATAAGGCTTTGGGAATCTCCTAGCAAATACAATACGAAGGACATACAGAGCATTGAAATGGTTGTTGAAGATTGCAAGGTAAGAAGGTCAAGTATAGTTAGTTAAATTTATTGAGGAAGTAGTTTAACATAAGCACGTAGGAAGAAGAAGTTTGGCTAATAGTAATATATAAAGAAGAAGAAGGGGTTGAGGAGTTATTCTTCTTTATATACTCATCTTCATTTTCTTTACCTACGTAGTTCACTAAGAGTAGTGTTGACCATTTAATGTCTGCAACTTATTTAGAGTAGTTTTTCTTCTTTGTATACTCATCTTCCATTTGTGATGCAGAGGCAGAGGACCCATGTTTCAGTGCCTAAAGGGTTGTTAAAAAGATGGAGGGTTAATTTGCACGAATTCAAGTGTTACAGGATCAAGAATCTTATGGTTGTTGATCCTAAGATGAAACCAAAGCTGAGGACCATTCCATGTATTTGGTATCTAGCGTTCTCCCATCGAACAACAGTCCAGATTCTGGAGCCGGTTATCTTCCCCTGTAATCTTTTCCGATTCAGGACTGTGCTTGAACTGAATGATAAGGATGTTGTGTTGACTAACGACACTTTTGGTAGGGTTATAACTTTGCTTTGAGTTCATCATTTAGTTATTATTATATCTCCTTCCGCTCAGTTTCTAACAAAGCATGACAGATTTCATTGGAGAGGTTGTGAAAAAAGAGGATCCTAGAGATGTAGTAACCAACACTGGATTAAGAACAAAACGAGTGGTTGTTGTGCTGCAGGATACTGAGTTAGTTACTATAGAACTTTATCTACAGCTTCTCTTAATTTTTGCCATTTTTTTTAATTAAACAAAAAATCTCTAAGCAGGAATCAGAGGATAAATTGTATCCTGTTTGGTCCGTTGGTTGACTAGATTGCTCCTTATCTTGAGAAGCCACAGGAGGAGCCCTTGGTTGTTATTCTTCAATACTTCAAGGTTTCTAGGTGGAATGGTATGTTAGATTGGTTCGCAAACTATTTTCATTTTTGGGGGAGTATATATTAACATAAAAAACTTGGCAGGTAAAACATCTGTGCAGAGTAACTTTGAGCTGTCAAAGGCTTATATCAATGCTGAATTCAAGGAGGTGGTCGAATTCAGGAACAGGTTGGAAACTAATGGGCCAACATTGTCTGGTAGGATTAGCCAGGTTCAGTCTGAGGGAGCTTCGACAGGTGCTAAGGAGCTTATAAATGGAAGGGCCACTGTGCATACCATAAAGGAAGTTTCAATGCTAACTAAGGTGGTATGATTATGTGTTGTTGTTTGTTGTATGTGTTAAAAAGAAAGAATCATTGATATTGCGCATTAATTCTTGCAGCAATGCCAGCCATGGATATCCGTTGAAATTATGGCTTTGAATGTTGGAAGCAATGACTGGTGGTACACTGCGTGTGGAGGTTATGCAAAGAAGGTCGGACCTCAAGAGGGGAGCAGCTCCGACACCAAACGTTGCGATAAAGATGATGGGGAACGTACTGAAAGGTACAATACAATTGTGTGGTCTTTTGTTCCAGAGAATTGAACAACACAACTGAAAAGTGTGGAAATTTTTCTGAATATGTAGGTATAAGGTGGAGGCAATAGCTCATGACAATATTGGCTGCATAAATTTGTTGATGTGGGACAGGGAAGCCAAGAAGTTATGTGGGAAGTTAGCTGAGGATGTGAAAAAAGAGAAGGTTAGGCCACATACAGAAAATGTTTGAAATCGAATAGCCACCTACTCTATTTAAGAGCTAAGTATATTAATGTTGTCAATCAGATTGAGGCTGAAGATGATTATCCTCCAAGTCTGAACAACATGTTGGAAAGGAAGCTTCTCTTCAAGATTCACGTCAAGAATTCAAATATTAATGAAGTTGATACTGTGTTCCCTGTGATAAAGCTAATTGACGACAAGGACCTCATTACCAGGTTCACACCAGCGAACAAACCTCCTTTGCAAGGAAGTCTTGAGGCGGTATAAATTGTATTTACATTCTCATTTATTCTCATTTAAGTTTTAAAACCATACGGTAAGCTCTTAATTCCTAATGAATTTGAAGTAGACATGTGGATTGCATTTAAACAGGGGAACATAAGCAACTTATCTACTGAACTTAGTGGGAGTGCCATCAATCTTATGGCTGATAGCTATCCTCAGTATAGTGTGGTAAACATATAAGATATTGCTTGTTAGGATGTCAAAGTAATTGAAGATTTATGATCATTTGTTTATATTAATGGATATTAATAGACCTTTCTGGTATAGGGTGATGTGGACGAAGCTGTTTCAACCATCAAAGCCAAAATTCCAGCTAAGACAGATCCCCCCGGTTGAGTAATGAATCTCCCAACCTGTCCCAGCCAGAAGATGTTGGAGAGAATTCTGTGAACCAGCTTAAGAAGTTTGTGCTCATTGATGGTTGATAACTGAAGAATTGCAGCTCTTCTGTGTTGAATCATGTTTTGTGGTCATCCAGTTATTGGTTTATCTATTATAGTTTATATAAAATATATATTAAAATTATTAAGTACTTCTAAAGTAGTAATATATAATTAGGTAGTAGTAAGAAGAGAGTCTAGTTCTACAGATATGAGCAGACACAGTGCTTATTTGAAGATGAATTGTGGGATATTGCCCACCTTTTGGGGTATATTGTTTACGGTATAATTGTTATTTGATATATGATATATGATGTATGGATTATATGTTTTATAGTAAAGTTATCATGTTTGAGGTACTTTGAAGATGTGTATTTTATAAATGGTTAGCTACAGTTAACATGTCTCTGAGTTATGCAATGATATAAGACATGAAGGTCTATTTCGAATCTTCTATATTACTTGCAATGTATGTGTATATAACAGCTTTGATATAGAATAACATAAAGAAGTAACTTGACATAGATACCAAAAAGAAAAATGTTACCCATGGTGCTGCATAGTATTTATGAAAAATGAGAATTAGATTTTGATTTTTGTATATAAATAATCTTTGAAGGAAACTTTAACAGAATTATGTAAATGAGTTTTTAAATGACAGTGTATGCAAAGAAATAATGAGAACATAAGTATAGAATGGATCACTTAGAAATATAAAGAACTACAATTATTGGAAATATAAAGAATGAATCACAACAATTAGGCCACTATAGGTCCTCTTTGTGATCTTGGATTCACATGACAGATGTGAGAAGCATTTCTGAAGGTTTCATTTAGGGGACATCTAATGCATAAGTATAGTATGCATTAGACATATCATATTCAATATTGTTAAGTAAGGTATCTTGCTTAGGGGTTCAAGTTTATGTCATCTTTAGTAGCTGGGGTGTTTACGAAGTAATGCTCATTGTCATCAACAGCCGTGTGTAATGGCCACAAATAAGAACAGTATATAAAAAGTTGACCATGGTTGGTGGCTCTAGAAAATGACAAGTATACTAGCTGTTCTGATTAGAAGTTAGTGTGTTTAGGAAGTAATGCAAATCTGCAATGAGTAACTCTTATTCATAGAAGATTTGACATGAAGACTTCATCATGTGATTCTGATTTTACTTCATTTGTAAAAGAAAAAAAATGAATAAAGATAGATGATTAATAGTAGCTATTAGAATGGAAGTGTAGCACAGTACATGGCCAGCCATGGTTAGGGGCTCTAGGAGATGAAAAGTATACTTGCTGTTCTGATTAGAAGTTGGTGTGTTTAGTAAGTTATGCAAATCTGCAATGAGTAACTCTTATTGATAGTGGTGGAAAATGGTGGTGGCGTGGACGAGTGATAGATGGCATTTGAGAGGGCGACGGTGCTGCGAAGCTACGCTGAGAAGACAAAGGAGTGGTGGACGGCGGTGGCACGGAGAGTGAGCTGCGTTGTTAGCCTGTCACAATGTCAGCCTGTGTGTGAGAGCGACGCTGTCTTCTGAGAGTGATCGAGATGTAAGTTGTGTGAGACTCTGGCTGTGAGCGGCGGTGTGTGTGAAGTGTGAACTGTGAATGTGTGATATTTGTATTAGGGTTTTTTAATTGGGGTTAGGGCTAATATGTAATATTAGTATAAGGGATGGTCACATCCAGAATTTTAACATGTAAGCATAACACTCAACGGTTCGGTTCGGTTCAAGTTTTGGGTACCATTACCGAAAATCGAACTAAACCGGTGAAAAACAGCAAAAAGTAAATTTTTTGGTTTTCCTCGGTTGTCGGATTTTGGATTCGGCTCATCGATTTTGTTCGGTCTGGAGCGGTTTTACTCACTCCTAACCCGATATATTGCTCACCAAGATGTATGCTCCGAAGAACCAGAATATACACAGACGTTTGTAAAAATTAAATTTTGCACACTTTAGTATATTATTATCCCCATAATAGGAATGCAACATAACAAATCATAATGTTTTAAATAACTTATTTTCACACTTTAAAATACTCGCAAAAATTCCGTACAGATAAAAAGAAAGAACTAAAAAAAAGCGTATACACAAATCACTAAAAAAAATACGAAGTCAGAATTTAAACACCATTTAAAAGTATAACACAAATAAGCTAAGAAGTAACAAAACAAGTCCCTTCCATATTTGATATACAATGTATACATGAATTACTATTTAATTAAGTAAGAAAATTAACTACATAAAATTTAATATATTATATTGGAAAATCTGAAAAATAAATTAATGTTTTATTTGTGAACAAATTAGTCCATTACTATATATAAATTGGAATTATAAATTTTGAAACATATATTCAACATAATTATGTTAATGTTTCAATTATGTTATAATCCAAACAATCCAATATTTGAACTTATTGATAGAAGTTTGGTGCCTGAACCATGAAGACAAGTTGGTGATTTATATAAATCATTTAGCAATTTTTTTTTCTGCTCAGGATTCATTTCACATTTAAAAAGAAACAAGACTAAGCAGCCCATACAATATTAGGATGGGACCATTAAGAAGGAGGGTGACTTTTGTATTGCCCATGTATGCACTAATCCAATTCTTTGTTACACACTACAAATGTCCACCAATAGCCCACAAAACCCAAAAAAAAAAAAAAAAAGTGCAAAGCCTTTTGTTACGTTGAACATCTTTTACTCACCCTACAAAATCTTAAACACCACACAAGTCTCCATCTTTGTCAGCTTCGAGAACATACAGTCTCCGTCACTACCGAAATCATCTACGCCGAGGAGACACAACCTTCCAACAGGTTTGTCTTCCTTCTTCTTTAATTCCATCTTCATCCTTTCTTAGGTTCAATAAAATATTTGTAATTGTTACATACACTAATAACTAGGGTTTGATTTCCATCTTCATCCATCAAGTCCCTTCACTCATCGTTCCAAAGCCATAGTTTTCCAGCCTTGGTGAATATTCCGAAAAGCCACAGCACTTCAATAGCACCATGAATCTAATTGCAAACCCATTCGGAATTCCCAGGTAAAAACCCTAACTTTTCCTATCTTTTATTCGGACGCAAACCTCTCATTTTGAGAGAATGCAATGCTGAGACTTTTTTACTTCTCATGTTATTCTTCCCCTTTTTTCGCAGAGAGAATGATCCGAACCCAAGGAGTTTTACCCATGCACTCAGATCAGATGTCGAACGGTAAGAACCCTATTAACCTCTCTTCCAAAACAGAACACGCATTCACCTGTTAATATAACACTTATAACATCTTTACAAAACATTTTTGTTGTGACAATTTCATACTTAAGTTGGCCAACTCATTCATTGTATCAGTCGTTTTGTGTATACCCATCGTATGTGGCCTACTAATCAGGATCGTGTAATCTACTTCAAAATCATGAGGAATCAGGTACTATCTATTTTTCAATCTTACTACCTTATATGGATTTGTTTATACATATCTTTGTTAATACTTATATCTACATGAATCAATTAGGAAAAGCTTGAGTTCCCCCAATACTTCTCCCGTTCATATGGACATGATTTTCGTTGTCACTTACATTTGATTGACATCAAGGACAACTGTTTAGATGTTGAGATTTACAAAGATAGGTTTGTCATGTGGTTGCCAAAAGAGAGTCTAACCCTCATTAGGAAATTTTATAACTATGGATATATGATCAACCTGTCTTTGAAGTATATTGGGGAGGCTATTTTTTTTTGGAATTGCCATAGACCATGAAAAGATGAATCTGGAGATTATGTATCAGGACAAATATGTTGGAGACATTCTCATGGCACCCAAGTTGAAGTGGATTAGAGATGTCTTCAAGCTGGATTACTTTAAGGTCCCCTTCGAGATTGCAATTATCACAATAGCAATATAGTGCATGAACTCAAGTCTCGACGGTAAGGGTATTTATATATGCATTCTCCTTCCTTCAGAAGCCATTTAAGCTTTTATTTTCATGACTTTTAACCCTAAATCTTAATTTCTTAACATCCTTTTACAAGTTCATTTGATACTTTATACATTTATAGACTTACATGTCTAAATAACCATTACTGTCCAAGTAATAAACATATTTCCGATCAAGCTTTCTCTAGAAAAAACTATTTCTGATCGTCAAGAGTTGTAAATATTCATCATACACGATTGTTTAGAAAAAAACATATATTTTAATCACTTTATATAACACGATTTAAATTGTTCTCTTTGACAGTACATACCACTGGAATCTGCCAAACTCCTTCTCCCAGCCGGCTTAGACTCAACTTGGACTGTCATTGGCCCAAGTCATGCCACAAACAATTGGTTCACCTTTAAGTTCGTTTAGAACAAGTCACAACCCCAGTCATATCTATTTTCGGGGGGATGGCGTGACTTTTGTAATGCATACAGAACCAGCTTGAAGAAACAATGTCTACTCAAGATTGTGTCAGTGAGGAAGAGACTTATTGAAGCTTCTTTTGTTAATTAACCTTCAAACATCAATATATGGCAAACCAACATAAAT
Organism: Stylosanthes scabra; assembly: GCA_036250425.1. Lineage (NCBI taxonomy): Eukaryota > Viridiplantae > Streptophyta > Magnoliopsida > Fabales > Fabaceae > Stylosanthes > Stylosanthes scabra. Next base: position 21,516 of record JASCZI010181696.1, read on the forward strand.
GGGCCAGGTTGAATGTTGTTTTGATACTTGATTTTGGTTCCCATAGGTGATCTGTTGCTTTGCTAAGACAACAGGATCTACTTTTGTGTAAAAAATACAAACTTCAGGGGATCTCAGGTTATATCTATGTGCAGGATAATGGTTCTAGGACAAATTTTTGGTTTAGGATAACTTTTTTTTGGCAAAATGCTGTTTCTCTATGTTGACAAATGCACGTAATCCTCCTATGTGTAAAATATGAACCTTTTGGGATGTTACCTCAATGACAAGTACACGTTACTATTCTATATTTACCAAGCTTTTATTATATTTCCCTATTTTGAGCATACCTGCAGCATCAGGACCACATGGTTCATGGTATTCTGTTTCCCATATATTATGTATTGAACGGTTACGTCAGCGTGCCTGTGAGAACAATCCATGTGAGCCAGTTTCATGAAGCAGCCCGAATTAGGACCACATGGTTCATCGTATTCTATTTCCCATATATTATGTATTGAACGGTTATGTTAGCTTGAATGTGAGAACATTTCATGTGAAGCAGTTTCATGAAGCAACCCGCGCATATGCGCGGATCAACAGCTAGTTGTAATAATATGAAATGAAATTAGGTCACTAACCGGGGTTAATAATAAATGTGCGAATTGCCTTTCTAATTTAAGCTTCAATTTATCTGCTAATTACATTTTTTGGAATACTCCTTTCTCTGGAGATACTAACCTCATTAGAGATGACTAAAGAAGGGCTATCTTACCCCGTTTAATTTGTATTTATGTGTTCTGTTTCTTTTTAGGTGTTCTCGCCTCGTTTCAATTAAAAAAAAAACGGGGTTAATAACATGAGAGTCAAATATGTTGTTGGTTGTAGTGGGGCACTTAAGACTTCCTTCTCCCATTAGTATTGTTGGGATTATTTATGGTATACAGGTATAGTATATACTTGTAATTTCTCTTAATTAATTATTTTCCCTTTTGAAGTATTGTAAATTTGGTTTTGTAGAAAACTAGAAAAGGCATTTAGAAATTATTGTTACTAATGAGCGTTGTCATTTCGTCACAAATGAGATTTGATAAATGAAGGCATGAATCTCTACACAAAAAAGGCTCCTTTTCATCACCTCCATTGTGAAATTCGATTTCCAATTAAGCATTTTTGTAGAGAAGAGTGCTTTTAAGATGTATGTCCCAAACATTAACATCTAAATAAAGAATTTGTACGGAACGTATCTTCGAGGGATTTGGGACTACCGGCGTAATCGGAGGTGCCAAAACAGAAGGTTGGTAGTTTATGTGAAAGGTGGTTGTGCACTAGCAGAGCCTCGCCAAATAAAGATTTGGGAGTTCTCCTAATGCAAGCAATGAGGTAGGGTTTAGAAGACGTACCTGAGGGGAGAGGTGATCTCCCCTTTATATACCTGTTGTGATCCCTATTATTTAGGGAATAAATCTGTACAAGATCGATTCAGATATGATCTTATCTTATGTAGATTTGATAAATAAGATTGCGGGCCGTTTTTAGATTCGGAAGGGATTGGACCATTTACGATAAAAAGGGATTTAGATTGGTTTATCGTGGATTTGGGCCGTTCGGGCCCAATATCCAGAACAGTTGCCCCGAACTCGCAAAGTCCAACGTTACGGGCTTGGCGTGTTGATCTTGCCCCGAGCTTTATATCGTTTGGTCGCTGTGCCATTTTTCGGCTTCCGATTTCTCTAGTCTGGGTGCAGTCTCGGACTGACGGGTCATGAGGATTCTTCTAGAAGCTTTCGAAAGGGGAGCGATCAGTTTGATTTGATGGCTAATTAATATTGGAGAGCATGGGAGAGAGAAAAGAGGCAAACTCTCGGTTTTTGTGCTTAATGATGGGAATTGAGGGTTCTTGTTAGTTACCGGAATGCCCCTTACCTTTATGAGGAAATTTGAAGAAGGGGAATAGTTTTTCCTTTTTCACCCTTCCTTAATTTCGAATCATAAAGGGTGAGAGGGAAAAGGTTTTCCATTTTTATGCCTTCTCTCACTTTGCAACACTGACAGACGTCCCGGCCGCTCTCGCGACCGGTTCGAAATTCCTTAGTTTTCAAAAAAAGAGAGTATTGTTGTAGAGGAATCCAAACAAATTATGAGATTCACAGTAGGGTTTCGTCAACAAGAAAGGTGTCACAGAGCTTGCAACCAGTTAAAAATACCGAGTATTGAACTCGGGTCGTTCTCCCTAGGAATTGAAATATTGTGGCTTGCGAATGGTTGTGAAAATATCGGGGTTGCAATGGTTGAATATCGGTAACAAGAGCAAAAATAAGAAATAGCAAGAACTGATGATAATAAAGGTGCTTGGTCTTGGGTTGAAGTATAATGTATCCCTATGATCACCACTAATCCCAATTATGAATGGTTGTCACGTAAGGCACAAAACCCATTCTGTCAAACGGTCGAATGGGGGAATTAACCCTGTTCCGAATGTCTTAAGCGTACACAATAACGTAGAACCAAGGTCCAACAGAACTCGAGTAAATCTTGCATCACTGGGAAGAACTCACCATGGTGAATTTTGCATCTAATTGAGTCTGTCTCATTTAAGGTTCTCCCATTATTGCCATTGGCATAGCGTCATCAGAACAATTTTAATTCCAGGCCTTAACCCATTCTTATCCTTAGGGATTAGTGG
>JASCZI010181696.1:25244-42439 GCA_036250425.1 Stylosanthes scabra
CAAAGGTTCACAATCATGGTTATTCACAAGCAATTATGTGGTTTTAGATTGATAAACCCACCAAATATAACACATATTTTATCATGAAATATGGGTTCATCAAAATACCCCACACTTAAAAATTAGCATGTCCTCATGCTCAAGTGAATAAAACCAAGAGGTAAATGAAATTTCTTAAACTTTATAAAACAAATTCAAGACTCATAAAGGGGAGAATGCACAAGGATCAATCTTATGGATGACATGACATTCAAAGAGGGATTAGATAATCATGCGCAAGAGTATGGGCAAAAGTATTACAGCAAATACTACCCCCAAAAACATTTAAGCTCAAAAGGTTTTAAATTTGTCTTACACCATAAGGAATGTTCTTAATCGTAGAAGCGAGCTTAAGAACCTTTACCGGATGTGTATACACTCTATTCACTCAAGTGTCTAGGGTCAAAAACTCTCAATTCCTTTCTAATCATGCTTTTCACGAATTAATTTTCATCTAATCAATCAACATCAAATGTATATATGTGTGCAACATCAAGAGGGCTTTTCATGGTTGTAATGGGGGCCAAGGTGAAGGTAGGAATTCATATTTGGCTAAGTGAGCTTGAAGACTCGAATCTTTGATTAATAAATGATGCACCTAACTCTCTCTTTTCTTCACTCTAACCCAATGTTTCTCAACCTTAAGACTCACAATGCAATTTGAAGATACATGTGATGCATTTTTCCTATAATGAATGATTATGGCATATGCACTTGCTTATTTGGTAGCTTTTATTTTGCTACTTTAAAGTGACAAAAGACTTTTCTTTTTCTTTTCTTTCTATTTTCTTTTCATTTTTCTAATTCCTCTTTTCTTTTCTTTTTTCTTTCTATTTTCAAACATATTTTTTGTCAATTTTTTTCTTTTCTTGATAGCTTGTGCAAGTGTAAATGCCTATGACATATATATTTTCATGCATACATGTACTTCATTTTCATGCATACATGTACTTCCCAAATGCCTTAAGATATACTTTCTTTTGAAAACTCATTTTCACCCACTCACAATATATTATCTTTCTTAATTTCCTTTTTTTTCTTCTCTCATGAATGAAATGCCTAACCACTAAATCCAAAATTAATCAAAGATCAAGTAAGGACAATCATGATTTTGCACTTTCAAGGCTTGTAATGAGATAAATTTGAATAAAGGGGTATTAAGGCTCAAAGTTGGCTTCAAGGGTGATTTTCAAGGTTTAGACCATTTGGTAAGTGAGCTTTTGAAAACAAAGGCCTCAATCATATGAATGCACACAATATAAACAATGATGGACATATATAATCAATTAATTCATGAATTACAATCATAGAAAAGTAAGTAACACACAAGAAGAAAATAGTGGTTTATTGAAATGTGGAACCACCTTGTTTAAGGCTCAAATCTCTCTATGTTGTGTGTTCTTTCACTCTATTCTATAATTAGAAATTTTTCAAGTCCAGTGTAAAGATCAAATTTCAAAATATTTTCAAAGAAATTTTTCATGGTGGGGTCCCAAAAAGGGGCACACAATTAGAAATTATATTTGAAGTACAATAATCATCCATAAGAGAAGAAACCGATTGGATGTCAGTTTTCAAAATGGAAAAACTCAGTAATGTTTTTCAAAGGACATCCAATTTCAGCAAGTTTAACTACCAGAGAAGTCTAACAACTAGAGTTATAACAATTCAAACAAACAACTTACTACTAGGAAAGCATAAAGATAGTTCAACTAGAATTAAAACAGACCAAATTGTTTGTGAAAGTTGCGAAGTCCTACTACCCCACACTTAAAATGTGCACGGTCCTCTGTGCACCGAGCATGATGCTGATCTAATGGTTTGGTGGAGGATGACTGATGCAACTTACTTCAGAACTAGCAGCTGATTCTGCTGTTCCCCAGTCATCAAGATCATGATAATCCCAGAATCCTGGATCATTTCCGAGGACATCGTCCTCCTCTGAGTTACTTGAGGTAGAAGATGGGAATCCCAGATTACTGTCATCACTATCCAACTCCCTCAGTCCAATCATCTTACGAAGGGTGTTTGTCAGTTTCCTTTCTGGATTCTCTTCCTTAGATCTCCCTTCTGACTCACTGTCCTTCGTCAAATCAATGAAGATAGGTTTCTTCTCAGTTGGTTGAGACATTGCCAAAGTCGATGATGTTGGTGGCGGTGTTTGTGATGTCCGGGCCTTGAGTGCTGTCAATCTGGCAGAGGCTCTTGTCGGTGGGGTTTGGACTACTTTCTTCCCCTTCTTATCCACACGGGGTCCAGTGGGTGATGCTCCTGCTGGTGCTTTCCCTTTGCTTACCATCTGGAAAATGAGGAATTCATACAAGGAAAAATCAAGTAAGATGATGTATAAAGTAAGTAAAGCAAGTATTAGAGTTATGGAGTCAACCAAGGCCAAGTGCATTTCAAGTATTCAAATGCTATTTTCACATAAACTCTATCACTTATCAATTCCCTCATGTCAAATATCTAAGCAAGCTAACCATTTTCAATCAATCCATGCAACAATATTTGGCATTTATGATTATGAACAAAGACCAAATACATGGTGATCAAGCATATAATTTGGAACCAATGTCAATATTAACGCACTTTACCAAACAAGCAATCATATTTGGTTATGAGAACAATATTCAAAATCATGACTAATCATGCATATAAACCATAGAGTGCACATCTAAGCATCAAATCATTTCAATTTTGGCATCAATATTGTTCAAAGACTAAGGCAAATCATAGTTCAACTTGCAAAGCAAGGATTATACCAAAATTGAAATGAATTTTGCTTTGGGGCATTTTATCAAACACTTGATGTGCAAGTTTTGCAAATCATGGAATTTGTGTAAACATCAAGTGTTCAACCCCCAAGTGGAATTTGGGGTTCTTAAACCTAGAACATCCGACCGTTCTGAATTGGCTATGGGTGAACGAGGTAATGTTCACCGAATTTGGGGTTCGGATCCCGTTCACTGAGTTCCAACAACGCCTCCTCAACCGGGCTTCGGTGGCTCCGTCCCAACTACATCCCAATGGTTGGTCATCGATTCGCTGCTTCGAATTGGTGACCAAGTATTTGGAATTGCCTCAAGAGCTCGAGGTCTTCTTGTGCTTATTTAAATTTTATTCTTCGAATACCTCCGGTAAGATGAAGAAGGGGTATATGTCTGCTCGGCCAACCAAAAATTAGAAGATTTTTAGTTTATATGAAGATTCGCTTCATGATTTCAAGGGCCGTTATTTTAAGACTTTTCTAGTGGGGACTCATTATTGACCTTTTTGGCTTAGCTTGGAAGGCGACAGCCGATTTCCTCCCTATCGGAGTAACCAGGCCGGATTCGATATTGCGTCGGTGACATACCAATGACTTAATTCCGATCAGAAGGACACAGCGGATATCCTCACCTTCCTCTTCTCCAAAAATAACTTATCTTCGAAATCTCTTCTGGGAAATCCTGAGGAAGCTCGAAGCGCCATTGGTAGCTTTTAGAGTCTTAAGTTATTTGACTTGTTTATTTTGTTCCTTGCTGTTTCTAACAATTTTTTTTTACTTCTTTTCTGGTGGAGATGGCCGGCAAAGATGTTACCCTTGCTCGTCTCCGGAATCTTCTTCGTCCACCTCCAACCCGAGCAATCCCCAGCTCGTCAGGCCCTTCGTCGGCTGGGACTCGGGTTGTTCCCGAAGGTGGGAGTTCAAGTGAGGCCGGCAAGGAGATATCTCCTCTACCATTCGAGAAGAAAAGTCACTTCCTGCTCCGACCTCTCCGAGGAAACGGTCCAGTAAGGAGAGCTTAGATGGTTCAAAGAGGTCGAGGTTGTCGGAGGGGGGTTCTCGCGAATTCAGCGTCATGGACCGCTCCTTCGATGCTTCGGGCTTTCTTGGAGCTCATCTTCTAGGGCCCCGGGCTTCGGAGGCTCTCCGGGATTATGACCCTGTTGAGAGCGTCCGTTGGGCGGAGTAGGCTATGCTAAGGACTGCCACGATATTGAAGTCTGTCGAGCCGCGTTTAACTGTGGCAGATGAGATGGAGCACCGAAATGAAAAGTTGGTTGGGGATGTGAAGGTGCTAAACCTTCAAAAGGTTGTTGTGGAAGAGCAGAAAGCCGATGCTGTAGCGGAGCAACTTAAGGACGAGGAGGATCTTAAGTCGGCCAAAGCCGCGCTTGAGGCTCTTAGGAAGGAAAAAGGATGAAGAGATTGATCGGTTGAAGCGTCGGGAGGCGGATTTGGTTTCCGAGGCTGCGAGGCTCCGAGGTCTGGTTGTTGAGCAGAGGGTCCGGGTTGATTTTAATTTTGCCAGACGCTACCGTACGGTCGCGCGGTACACCTTGTCGTCGCACGGTCAACAAAAATTGCAGCTTTGACTTCGCACCTGTGCTGTCGCGCGATGGGACTGTGCGGTCGCACGGGTGTTGGCAGAATGCATCCAGAAACGCTCCCAGGGATACATGAGGTCGCACAATAGGACCGTGCGACCGCACGGTGCCCTGTTTCATACTTCTTGGCTTCCTCCTGTGAACCTTTTGCTTCTAATGCCTTCCTTAGCCTTTCCTATGCTTTTCACAATCCCTATAAGCCTGAAATACACTAGCAAACATATCAATGCACCAAATGGCATGAGATTTCATAAATTTCTATCACTTTTAAGGCTAAGTTAGCATACATTTACCCCTAGGAACATATACAAGCAAATGATTGAAATCATGGTTTTTCACTAGCAATTGTGTGGAAATATGTTGATGAACCTCTCAATTCTAATATATTTTCCATCATGAAAAACAGGTTCATTAGTAGCCCTAGTGGTAATCACAAAACAAAGATTTGTTCTTAGGATTCTGAGTTCTTCCTTTCAAGGGCTGGCTTTAGGAAGGACACCCTTTCTGAAACCTGGTGGTAGATTTCCATGATGAAAGCTATTAGTGCAGTATAGTTATCAAACTTTTGCTTTGGTGGCTTGGGGTTGCCTCTGGATCCGACTTTCCAATGGTTGTCCTTGGGGTGATGTACTTGTCCATGACCTCGGGGAGCCCTGTGGGTTTGTTGATTTTTCGTGGCCGCCACCACCCGATTAACCTCTTCACGATGAATGAATTCCTTGGCAATGACTTGCATCTCCTTTCGCGTCCAAATCAGTTTGGTCGTTAACTGCTTTCTGAATTCATTATTAGCGAGGCCGTTTGTGAGACATAGGCTGGCCACCCCATCTACCAATCCGTCAATTGTCTTGCACTCGGTGTTGAACCGTTCGATGAACTTCCTTGTGGTCTCATTAGGATTTTGAACAACGGCCAGGAGGTTGATGGGATGTTTGGTGTTGTCGATGCTTGTGGTGAACTCGTTCAAGAACAATTCCCTTATCTCGAAATAGCTCGAGATCGAGCCCGCCGAAAGGGAGGTAAACCATTGACTTGCCAAGCCGGTGAGGGTTGTTGGGAAAGCCCGAAATTTGACCTCATCTACTGCACCATCGCAAATCATCCGATGCTCAAAGTCATTGAGGTGGATGTGCGGATCAGTGGATCCGTCGTATTTCATGTCTGTTGGCTTGATGAAGTTTCTGGGAGTCTGGACCTTAAGGATCCGACTTGAGAAGGGTGTATGGCCGTCGATGGGTGGGGTTACCTCTCGACCTTTAGTCTTTTTATATCGTCTATAAGTCCTTCGACTCCCGTCACGATCTTCTTCTGAGGAGGACTCGCTATCATCTGATCTACTGTGATGATGTCTCCGCCTCGGCGAGGTACGAGGTCGGTTGTTTCTCCTAGGGGTAGAGCAGGATCGGTTGTTTCTCCTAGGGGGAGAGCGAGATTGAGATCGGGAACGACGTCTAGTAGGGGTCCGACCTCGCGATTGTAAGTTTCTCGTGGTGGTTCGAAGTTCTGCATTCTCCTTCCTTGGTTCCCGAACTTCCAGTTCCATTGACTCCATACGATGTCTCAACTCTTGAGTGATGTGAGATTCGTTCGATCCGATCCCTCCAAAGGTTCGCGAGGTCGGACCGCTTGGGCCGATCCTGTCGAATGCACTTGTACGATTGCCAGAGTTGGGATTGTGGGGTGGCGGTTGTCCGTTCTTGAAGCCTCTCGAATCCGTATGTGTATTGCCATTTTCGATAGCTTCATTGGCCGTGGCATTGAGGTCTAATTCATTTGGTTGTCGTCCATTTTGTGGATTCTGGCGCTGTTCATCACTAGAATTTTAAAAACCTGCACCAACTAATTAATTAAAATTGGACTAACATCAATCAATCAATAATAAAATAATCCAATATATTTACAGTTTTATTCTAATTACTTTTTCACTTTTATTCGTTCTTTTTGTTATCTCAACGCCACCATTTTTTTTAAAATAATAAGTTATCAAAACGATGTCGTATATACGCAAAAGCCCATTAGTTGGAGAAAACAAAATTAATGATGAGTAATAATAGATGTATTATTAATTAGAATTATGATTATGATTATGATTTATTACGTGTTTGTCCGACACCGAAGGAGACGACACTGAAAGATACCGTACCATTTTCACAATGACCACCGGGAACGGGAAGGACGATTTCGTCCCTTATTCTCCCCTTCCCTCAAACCCTAACCCTAATTACAATTACCATTCTTACCCTTCCTATCCCCCACCTCAAAACGTCGTCGTTCTCCTCCCACGCTATCGCCCGGACTCCACCTTCCGCCGCCGCCGCTGCCTCTGCTACTCCGCCTTATTCTTCCTCCTCATCCTCCTCGCCGCCGCCGTCTTCTTCCTCTACCCCTCTGACCCCGACATCCACCTCGTTCGGATCCGACTCGACCGGATCGGCATCCGAGCCGACCCGATACCCGTTCTCGACGTGTCCTTCTCCGTCACCGTTAAGGTTCGCAACAAGGACTTCTTCTCTGTGGACTATGACCGCCTCTTTATTTCCATCGGATATCGCGGCCGCCAGCTCGGTTTGGTGGACGCCACCGGAGGCAAGATCAAGGCTCGCGCCTCGTCCTATGTGGATGCCACGGTGGTTGTTAACGGGTTCGAGGTGATCTACGACGCTTTCTACTTGCTTGAGGATCTTGCTAAGGGTGTTATCCCCTTCGATACACAAACGCGAGTGGAAGGGAAGCTAGGGTTGTTCTTCTTCGATGTTCCATTGAAGGTAGTTGCTGATTCACTTGTCAATTGAAGTTTTCAGCTGAATCTTATCATGCAAGTTTCTGAAAATTGTTTTCATGCTCCTTGTTTCTATGAAATTTGCTATTAATTTTACGATTAAGAGATTGATTTGATCTTCGAGTAAGGAATATGTATTTGGGGACAAGAATGTTTTCCCCAATTCTCATGTTTCATGAGTGGAACTTAATTTTGTGATTATTTTCATGCTGAATCCAGGCAACTGTGTCATGTGAAGTATATGTGAATGTGAAAAACCAGACTATTGCTCGTCAAGACTGCTATCCGGAGGTTAGAATCTGAATTTTTGTTTCTTCTGCAAGAATGATAGATTGTCTCTGTTTATCTCTGTGTTTGTGGCCAAGGAATGATTCATTTCATGCCTTTTTTTTTTTTTTTTTTACCAAAGATAGTAAGGGGATATGTTCGAACTCAGATACCTCTTTTAGGGGAAGGGGCAAAATATCATTTGAGCTATAGCTTGTTGGCTTTCAAGTAATTGGTGGGATTGCCACTGAGCCTTTGCTGGATGGTGAAGGGGAGGTGAAGTAAGGTCTTCAAGTGAGAGGACCCGTTTTCAAGCCATGGGGAGAGTTGTGGCTCCTCTCCTTGCCATTCCTGGCTTTTCCAGGAAGGGCTAGGGGCTAGTCGGCTTAGCCGGGTTAAGAAACCCAGATAGCTGGATACTTCTGATTTATGCTTGGATTGCAGGATTTTATTTTCCCTCATAATTGATTGTCAATAATTCCCTTTATTCTGACAGCATTTTAGTTTGTCTTGTGATACTGATTAGTGATTAGTTATTGCTGATTGCTGATTAAACGTTTTTCTAGCTGTGTATTCTAAAGTGTTAGATTCCTTCCTTTCCTTTTCCAAACACTTTTTTATTTGGGTCTTCCCTTAAGTCTGCATAATTGTCCTGAATTGGAAGAATTCTGTGTTTTATGATCGTTTGACTGAACTTGGTATTCATTTTGGTTATCCGGTTTAAACCCGGTTTTATTAGGTGGAATATTCCTGGCTTTTATAATTGTCCTTGTTTCATAAATTCCTGAGATGCTTCTCAAATACATTCAATACTAAGTCACCAAAAAAAAAAAATTCAATACTAGTTCTAGAAGCATACAGAAACACTCATCTTAGGTTTTGAAGGTAGCTTCTTAATATTGTAATAAAAAAATGAGTGGTTCAGTGATTTTATATATGCTTTTGAGAAAGCATCAAATACACTACTTGAACATGCAAGTATTTTTATGAAATCTGAGATTTATCTGTGGGGATGATTTAGTTTATCGTAGAGGCTATCCTAGGTACCAGTCCTTATTATATATCTACCACATCCGTAGGATTCTTACGTGGCCTACATTTAGTTTTGGCAATGCAAAATAATGCAGCTAGGTAGATATTTTATTCAATGCATTCATCAGTTTCATATAGGAAAACTTTGCTAATCTTATCGTTCATTTGCTTCAGTCGCTTGGTGATAAGCTGGATCAAAGCACAAATGTTGGAGCTGAAGATGCATGATTTGGTAGAAATCTTTAGCATGCTCTGTTCATATCACAGTGGTGTTTTCTGTTCCTTGCATTAATTTAACCAGCTGTGTAATTTTGAATATGATTGACACATGACACACCCCCTTGTAAATTCTGATTTCTGATTGACCATAAACCATCATCATCCTGTATTTGCTATGTACGAATGCATGAGGTAGATGAGATAGAGGCAATGAAAGGGGCACCTCAAGAGCTTCGTTAGTCCAGTGGTTGAGAAATAATAAATTTATGGTGGTTTTCCTGATAAATCTATGAAAGAATGTGTTTTCAGCAACGATGAAACTAAATCAATTGATAGCATGCTTGGTTTAGTAAGATTTAAGACCCAATTTGGCTAATGCTCATTTTCAAAAAGGACAAAACGCCTCTCTCCAAAGATATGGTACATCACTACATCCCAATATCTTTGATGCAAGACATAGTGGCCCCTGGCCCTCATTCAAAGAAAGGTTGCTATGTCTCACGAGAGAACATAGACCATTTTTTTTATCGAGGCACATCCTTTCTGAAAATGGGAGACACTAGGTTGGGTCTTTATTCTTTAGTTTTCTCGGAGATCCGAACCTTGTAGCTCTTGCTGATGCTATGAAATGCCGCAACGAGAAATACAAAGATAAAAATGTGAAAAATTTAATAAGAAAAATCTTTTATAGTGAAAATTTTGTAAAAAAAAAAATAGAGTTAATTATTGTTAAATTTATAATTTTTATTGTGTATTTTACCATTTTAATTAGAAAATAATTAGATTTTTATTTTGTAATTTTATTAATTTTTTCACTTTAAAGAAGATTGATCTTTGTTATTTAAGTAAAGTATTTAAGAGTGAGATAGACATATTATAGATGCATTATATGGGTATTGTCCTCTTTGAATTTGTAGGGCCGAAGTTAGGTACTTGGGTTTATCTTTTTCGAAACATAATACAATTATGTTTAAAACTACATGGGAGATGATTCTAGCCCCAAAATCAAAGGAAGGTCATTGTGGTGACATGTAGAATGTTCGGAGCTTTGAAAGGTCACAGGTTCTGGCACATTATTACAATCAATTTGAATTATGCGTTTCACTGTCAATTCGGTGGGGGTATATCTTCTTCATGTAATGTGTGGTTGATAAGTTGCTGTCTAGAATCCAATTTCTGGTTGCTGTCTATTTTAACAAATATTCTGTTTTCATTCATGGGTTATGTTACAAAAGGTGTGATTTGTAGCTGCTGCATTTATCTTATAATTTAAAGATTGGGTTCTTTTCTTATGGTAACTACTATTATATTTACAAAAACCTTTCATGATCTATTCCAACATTGTTATTATCTCTTCTCATAGGAGAAAACATTATGGTGATATTAGTAGTAGACTGAGTTATTTAAGAGTCGCTCCTTATTGCACCCACCACCTAGTGAATGGTTAAAGAATTTTATTTTTAGAGATGGGCATATTATAAAGTTATTTAGTCATTTAACTGGTGACTTAATTTCCAGCAGCAGACATTACATACTTTAAACTTGTCTCCTTAACCATCTTTGCTGTTGATGTTTGTCTTTGTCAGTATATATAAAGACAATCCAATCGTTATTTATTATACGTGTAAAATAATACTGTTATCTAATAGTATTTGTACTTAATAAAATTTTAGAAATAGTTAACAATAATGGAATCAAAGAAGATAGTATACGGATCTTTCTTTAATAAAGATAATTTCATTTATAAATAAAATAAATTACAGAAAAAGTCACTAAAACCCTAGCACTAGGTAAAGTGGGTTTTCCCAATAAAATAACAATACAAACGTTGATAAGAACCTATTTTTGAGAGGAGAGCAACTACAACTAATTAAAGTATATAACGAAAAAGAATGAAAATAATCAAATAATTAGATAAATTAGGTTTTATAAAGCAACATCATATTCCTTTCTAAACTTTTTTGACATGTCGTGCATTGGAACTTGGAAGAACTAACACGCTTAAAATTAGCTCTTATAAAGCAAAATCAATATTTCATTTGGAACTTTCTACGTGCCAAAACAAAATAAAACTATAAAAAAAATTGTCACCGTTACTTACAAATTGTGTCATTTTAATAATAAGTCAGGGGAATCATCTCTCGTTTCAGAAACTAACATCCTTATTAAACAGAAGAGAAAATATAGAAAAAAATTGCTGAAAGGTTTCTGCAGTCATCATAAACCTAAAAAACAAAAAATTCACAATCTTTTCCCTTTTGATCCCAAATCCTATAGTATTGTTGCATTTAGCACCACATTATAAACTATAAACAAAGAAAGCCTCCACAATTTTCATGAATTATTATTATTATTAGTTGCATATTAAACTAGCATCCATCTCTTCCAAAAAGAAGGGGAAAAAAAAAAAGAAAGAGAAAACACTAGTATCTTAACAAACTTTGTGATCCAATTATATCACACATTCACACACACAATCATGAAAGAAAAGGGGGAAATATCTAATATTTATTAATTATTATATGCATGCCTATTATAAATAAATTAAGATAACATTTATGTACTAATAACTGGAATTAAATACATCTTATAGAATCAATGTTGAACCATTACTTAATTTGTTCTGCCACGCCACACATACTCTGCATGATGCTGCCTGCACCGGAATGACCCAGGATGCTGCGACGGCGAGCACACGCATCGCTTCATAAGACCACTCTCACCGGAGCTATCACCGCCACCTCCACCATGAGCCTGTGCAGTAGTCATCATTGCCCTTTGTGCATTCCTTGCCATGGTTTCCACCTGGAAAACAAGCCATCTTCTATGCACCAATTCAAGGTCTTCTTGGCTAACAAAAGGAACTCCCGGGTAACACATTTAATTTGGTTCTTACAATTCTTTTTCCTCCTCAAACCTCCTCTTCTTCTTCCACTTTACTTAATAATATGTAATATTACATAAATAAATATATGACTCTTTTCTCAAGTTAAGAGTTTAAAAAGAAAAGAATCTAGGGGTTATATATATGGGTGTGTACCATTATTGTAGAAGAAGAAAAGAAAGGGAAAAGAAAAGAAAAAAAAGTGGTGCATAAGTAAACGGCTTTTGGTGTTTTGGCATAAAGGGCATTTTAGAAAAGATTCCTTTGGGATAGGTTTGTGTTTTGTGGTTTATTTGCAATTTGCAAAGAGGCCTTTTTATATATATATATATATATTTAGTTATTTACATGCATGTGTTTTGTTCATTTTGTGATAGTGTGTGAAAGAGGGTAAGGCAAAACCAAACCTTGTGTTGGTCCAAAACACACTTAGATGAACAAATATTTGGTAATTAACTTGGATGGGACCCACGGAGCACTAGTAGTGATGAACATAGTTAAGGCATCTGTCTAAGTTGTAGCCACCTGGGTGTGTTGGGGTGACTCTCATGATGTTTGTGAATTGTGATGTGATGATCCAAGAACAGAGTTTCTGTGAGGCATGTGCTTCTAACTTGGATTTAAATGAGGATGCTTTCAGAGACATCACCACCGCCTCTGGGGTTTTGCCTTGGAGCTATTCTATTTCAACGTTACCCTTTTCATACAATAGGGACGAGATATACAAAATACGGAATTAACGTCAGGGAATATATTATATCAATCATGTTAAGTAGTCAATAATTTTTTTTCAATGATAATCAACAAGAGATAAAAGTTCAATAAAATAAGAAAAATTTAATTCATAAAAATGGAACCCAAATAAATAATAGTATTTTAGATTTATTGGTTAATATTGGTTACCATAATTATAATTAAAAAATAATGAGATATGTAACGAGGATGTATTTATGTAAATTTCCTTAGCGAAGTGCATATTTATAATTTTAAAATTTTTTGTATTTATAAAAATAAAAAATCCTTAGGAGATCTCCTTAGTTAATTATTATTGCTTTATACTCGCCCTTGTTCATGGTATTGTAATATCGAACTTTTTTTTTTTTTAATTGTAATGGAATTAATAACTTTGACAATATAAAGAGTATTTTAATTGTTCACAAATCTTTTCAATATTTTATATATAATATATATATTTTTAATAATAAAGTTTCGAAAACATAATAAAAATGAATGGTTTATATATATTTGTTTTTAAATAAGAAGACGGCGACAATTCTATTTGAGATATATAATTGAGCATTAAATATGGAAATATATCTTCTAATAAACAAAGGTTCGTAGCGTATGGGGATTCATTTGTTCTATACCACACTCAATTCTCAATTTCTCATTGTGCCTAATAAATGACAAATGACATATTAATATTATTGCTTGATCCTTTAGTTAGGAACGTAACAATGCATTCGGATTGTATTTTTATTTTCTATTTTTATTGGCAGTAATTTTTTATTTCAGAAAATTTTGAAGATTTTTTTCTGTTTTTATTTATTATTTTTATAAAATATTTAAAATAAAAAGAAAAACATAAACCGAAGACACTCTTAAAGCTTTTATTTATCTATATAGTATAGGATATACATATGAAGTTCTATAACTATTATACTTTTTATGTAATAGTCTTTCTTAAGGTGCGTTAGTTTTCTTTTTTTATTTTATTTTTTTATCTTTACTTTTTTTTTGTATTTTTGAGGATTTTTTTGGAGTTCTATTTATGGGCCAGAAAAAAATTAAAGGGATAACAAGGGATAATTTGGGCCATATTTTTTGGTATTCATTTGGACCAAATTCTAGCAACAACAATCTGGGCCATTGGGCCGTTCAATACCATCTAGAAGCCCACGAAGCCGAAGCATATGCGGCGTATTTGGAAGTGAATTTTGGAATTTTCATCCCTGAAACCCTTTCTTTAATTACAGAATTTTAGAACCTGTGATTTTAGCCATTTCAAGAATATTAGGAAATAGAGTAGCCATGAATATTATACCTCCAGATGAATGAAGTTTCTCTTTTCCAGTAAAAGAAGAAAAAAAATTGGTTGAACTTCCCTAATTAAATTTATTAAAATTTACTAATGGAATTATATAAAAAATTCTCCGTTATGTCAATCATCTCTTTTATTATCGACGGAATATTTGCTACAAAATCTGTAGGTGTTTTTGAAGAATAAAATTTGTCAGCTAAATTCTACCAGTGATATGCCAATTTTTTAGTAGTGTCTTCTCTCAACTGATACACATTACACAGCAGTCAGCAGGAGACTCCTGTTATTAAGGTGTATATTATATCATGTTTCTACCCTTGGAATAATCAGTTTGTTTA
Organism: Stylosanthes scabra; assembly: GCA_036250425.1. Classification (NCBI taxonomy): domain Eukaryota; kingdom Viridiplantae; phylum Streptophyta; class Magnoliopsida; order Fabales; family Fabaceae; genus Stylosanthes; species Stylosanthes scabra. Next base: position 39,215 of record JASCZI010181696.1, read on the forward strand.
TCTATTGAAAGAAATATTGAAAAAGAAAAAAAAAAAAAAGTTAAAAGTCATTTCATCACGGAAAAAATGAACCATCTGTTTATGTTACCATGAAGTCATGAACATTGCTAATAATACTTTCTAGAAGACAATTTGTGGGAAGTGTGAACATAAAGATTCAAAGACTCATGAAAATTAAATAATGAACAAAAAAATACTCAAAATCTATCTATTATCTATTATAATAATAATGATAAAATAACGACCTTCCATATTCAATATCATAGTCAAAGTTCAGAGTTATTTGGTTTGAGTTAGTTTAAGAAGTTTTAGTTTGACATGTTTTATGCTCATCTCCTTTGACTATGGAATCGCCACCAAGATCAAGATCCCCATTTCCTAACGCTAAAAAACAAGGATCCCGTTCTTCTAACTTTTTCTTCAGAATAATCTAATGGATCTATAGGTCGCATAATGGATTCCATACCAATCTATGTTCATTTTTAAGTGTGAAGGAAAATATTACAAGTTCAACATCTAAAAAAATATATACTTTTAAAAATTTATAAGTGTAAAATATTTCTCATTTCATAAGCTTACTTTTGGGATTGAATTAAATTCACATAATCTCAATTTTAAGACATTATGTAAGCTCAATCCAAATCCTTGCCTTGACTCTTAATCCATGATATTATCGTGAACTCTGAACAAGAAGAAAAGCTTTTTTGGTGTGTTCATCAAGCTTCGTTACTCCCATAGGTCATAAGATGCCAAGAATCTTTAATGATGAGAAAAACATCATTATGATATAATCCAGAAAAAGACGAAAAAAATATGGGAAACATTGACGATAAAGATAGAGTTATTCACCAATCCCCTTTCCACCTTCTTTTTTATTTTCGCGGTTCACTGTGCTGATGAGTTAATTTGTTTCTATTTTTTTTTTTGCGCAGAAATATTTTTTTTATTTACATTTTTAGCAATAACGATCTTAAATAATTAGATTATTAATGTTTGAATGTTCACTTATTTTAGATTAGACTGGATTCTATTTGATTGATCACTTTCTTCTATTTCAATAATTATTTAATTGTATTTGGATGATATTTTTTTTATAACATTTTCAAAATATTATTGACTAACTATTTCTTTTGATATATTATTGATTAACTATTGTCTAAAAAAGTACTAGTCATCTAGACTTTTTCTTAGAATAATACAATAATAGAATTTCTCAATTTAAAGGTATATTATTCAAATTATCCTATAATACACTTGTATATATAATTGATTACGTACTATTAAATAAAGTCTATATAACCAATACTTATCTAAATAATACTAACCAATAGATTTTTCTCTCTTTTATGATTTTTTTTCTTTTTTTTCTCTAACTCTCTTTCTTTTTTTCTCTAATTCATTGGTTACTAGCATTGTTGATACTAATAATAATCAATCAATAGAAATGGCTTAATTAATTGTTATTATAAGATAACAGATAATAGTGGAAATTTTAAAAAGAAGTCTTACATCTGTGAAAGGAAATTCTCTTCTTTAATATTCTCCTTGATTCAATATATATAACCTTATTTCTTCTAACAACTAGTCAACTACCCACAGCTTGGCATGCAAAAACAAATAGATAGATCTCATTAGCATGTTACATGCCCTTCCCCATTAATTATATTAATAAGGTTTTTTTTTATTGTGCATGCTTTGGAATAATTTAACATGAAAGAATGTAATATCAAAAGATGCCCTTGACCTCTATCATCAATTTTGCACATTTCAAGTTATTAGTTTGCAATGCTAGAATTTGCCCTTAAAAAAAATTTATGAAATTAAAGTAATTTATTAAGTTTGGCTGAGGAATATTTAAAGATTGGAATAAAGTGAAGTTACATTAGCTGTCGAAGTTAGTTAATTAGTTGCCAACAATGCATGATATATTCTGTTGCCAGAGAGAAGCCAGAGAGGAAATGCATGAAAGCAGTTAGTTGAATGAAATAATCTAGAAAAATATAGCATCCTATGAATGAAATAATATAGCAATAGTAAAGGAAATATACATATATATAATTTTGTTCTTTTTTGTTTATCTCTAATCATAATCATAAATATAAATCTAATATTTAGAAAATAATTTTTTAATATAAAGAGTTGAAAATGGCTTTTTCATATAAGAGTTCTGTTGGTCAAAGAATTAACAGAAATGATTGATCTTAATACAGAGATATGGATACTGCCTTCAGATATATTATTTAGATAAAATTTAAATATAAAATAAATTACTATAAATCACTTTGTTAATACTTTCATTTGTTGGGTTATAATGTTGAATGATCCAGAGTTAAGAGAGATCAGAGAGAGAAATATTGTGTGAACTGTAGTAATGATTTCATTGAATTATTTCACAGCTCAAGTGAGCTATATATACAGAGGAAAAGAAAGTTCTAGAAACTAATCTATGCTAACTAACTGTCATAACTAACCAGGCCAAGGATTCCCTGCCCTCTCCAAGTAAGGACACCAATGACCCACTCAAAAGTATTTATAAAATATATCCTATTTCTTATTTTAAGAAATTATAATTTTTGTACATTACTTTTTGTTTTTCGAATTTTGAACCTCTTCTAAATTCATTGAACTCCCATTTGAAACCACCTTTCGTTTAATTATTTCTTACACTTTGCGAGTATAAGAGATTCTCATTTCTTTCTGCTTCTTGTTAGTTTTCAAGAACTGAAAGAGAATTGAGAATGAATTGTATTGAGAAAGATGTTTTGATTACAATCAGAGACTTCCAATTTATAGGACTCATTGGAAAGCCTTTACAGCAAGTGTTACAATTTTACAACCTAGCAATCAATAATGTTAACTTTACAACCTAGCTAACAATAATGCTAACAGCTAATACCACTATCACCAGCTACCACTAACTAATAAACTAACATCCCCCCACAAACTCAAGTAGGTGATAAAGAAACCAGCTTGAGTTTGGAAACGAGATTGCGGAAGCGACCAGGATGATGAGCTTTGGTAAAAAGATCAGCTGGTTGATCAAGAGTCCCAATGGAGATAAGTCGAAGAGCATCACGAACAATATGCTGACGAATGAAATGACAGTCAATCTCAATGTACTTGGTGCGTTCATGAAAGACATCATTATGTGCAATGTGAATCGCACTCCGATTATCACAATAAAGATCTGTAGGAGAGGATTGACTAGTCCCTAGATCAGCAAGG
>JASCZI010181697.1:0-15262 GCA_036250425.1 Stylosanthes scabra
GGCTGAGAAATTTGATTGGATATATTCAATCATCATGTGGGTTGTCTGATGTGAAGATAGCTCCGACAACACTATATGAAGACAATACGGCATGCATCGCTCAGCTCAAAGGAGGATACATCAAGGATGATAGAACAAAGCATATTTCCCCCAAGTTCTTCTTCACTCATGACCTTCAAAATCAAGGGTCGATTGATGTTCAACAGATCCGCTCAAGTGATAATCTGGCGGACTTATTTACAAAAGCACTCCCTACATCCACATTTGAAAAGTTGGTATACAAGATCGGAATGCGACGATTGCGAGATCTTAGGTGATGTGACCAACAGGGGAAGACTGTACTCTTTTTTCCTTGATCTGATTTTTATCCCACAGGATTTTTCCAGACAAGGTTTTTAACGAGGCAGTACTCATCATACAGGATATCGTACTCTTTTTCCCTCAGTCAGGTTTTTGTCCCACAGGGTTTTTCTTGACGAGGTTTTTAATGAGGCATATCCATAATGGACGTCCAAGGGATCATGACCGTCCATTCCAAATCAAGTTACTATGTTGCATAGTAAATGAATCATAACCGTTTATTCCTTTTCATGTAATAGTAAATCTTTTACTATAAATAGGGCTATGATTTCATAAGTTTTTCATATCCAGAAATCAATAAGAATTTCATATTCTAGCTCTCTCTCTTGATTTTCTATTATTCTCTTTTATAGTTTTAGTTTTATAAGAGTTATATTGTTATTGACCAACAAATCAAAGTACTACTTGTGAAGTGTAAGTCACACTTGAAGACAGGTCCAATAATCATTCCAATTCCTTCATCCCACATAAAACTTGATCAACGTCCTCCATTATGTATCTATGTGTATTAATGGGCCTCCATTGTTACAATTGTACCCTTGTTCCTCTATTTGGATTCACATATGTTTTTATATGCACATCATTCATGCCCAAATACAAAAAAAAAAAAAAAGAAAGGAAAAATATATGTACATCATTGTTTCCAGCCATATTATTGAGAAATATAATAAAATTGAGAAACACTTTTGTGCTAATTGTGCAGCACATGCAAACATTTTCCAAAGTCCATGTATAATCCCAACCTTTTTTAACGTAAAACTAAAAGATATTAGTCCCTTCCATCGATTGTAAAATTTGACTAAGTTGGTTGTATCTTGCATTGAGAAACTTATTAGTCTCTCCCATTCCCTAATTACAGTGAGAGGGGCAGGTATGTATGTATGTGTGTATCAAATCAAAAATTGAAATATAAATTGGAGGGTGACCCGTGAAATCAAAGAAAGATTCTAGGGGCAGTGTGCTACAGTAACAGTATTATTGTTCCATATATAGTTATCTGCTCTATTCATATCTACCTCATTCATTCATTTCTGCCACCACTCTTCCTTTATCATCATTCATCAAATAAACTGCAAACTTCCGAGAAACTGCAAAAGTATCACTGGAAATTTGCAGAATGCCAGCATCATTCAATATACCACGGGCTTCCTTCATATTAAAATTCTAATCAATGAAGCAACATACATATACTTTTGTCGTATTATCCAAATAAAATATTAATAAATAAGAATCAGAAGAAGGAGTTTAATAAGGACTGCTTTATTTGACTCTGATAGTAATCCACTTACAAACTTGTTACCTTATAAGGGATGATTTACTTTAATAAACATTAAAATTGTTTATTTTATAAATGAATTAGGCTAGTTGTATATTAAAATCAATCATTAAATCAAACACTATATATAATACACATTAAAATATAAAATACACCACGACGAGGGATGTAATTGTTGCATCTAATCTTGTTTATTCTCTGACTAAGTTGGTGGCGTGCGTTTGGGTTATGCTTGTTATATATGTTGTGTGTTAATAGAAGAAAAATAAGTTAGAATGGAATTATAGTTTTCAAACATACACAGTATATAGAATTATTATTTATGATTAAAAATCCTATGTAGTTTATGTGTCAACTATCCGAAAGATGTAGTAACCACTTCTTCTTGGACATAAAATTAATATTATTATATATTTAGAAAAAGGAAGGGATGAGTTGAAGTAATGGAGTTTGGATTAATTAAGTAGGTGTTTGGAAGGTAGCCAAATCCATTAGTGCAGTGGTGATGATTTGCCAAGTGAAGTCATGATTTCTGACGTTGGACAAAGCACCCTAACTAAAGCAACTTAGCCACCCTCACTCCCACACAATTATAATAACTTTGACAAATAATATTTATATATTTTACTGTGAATACTTGGTTGCGATTTCATATAAAAAGTGATTGGTTAAAATTCGTTAAATAATTTAATATATTTAATTAAATTATAATATTAAAATTTTAAAATAACAACTTCATATTAAGTTAATTTAAAATTAATTATATTTGAATTTTCACTTTATCATATATGTCACATTTTATAACTTACTTTTAATACTAAATATATGTAAATAAAAAGAGTAATAATACCTATGCAGTAAATCAGCAATAATATTTTATGGTGAAAACTAGTTAATTCTTTCTTTATTTTTTTTTGTTGGAAGTCTTTTGAAATACAGCGATCACGTCATCTTATAACTGTTGCGACTCTATTCTCTCCAAAATGGGAGACTAAGTGAGAGAAAATGGAATCGTTGGAATACGCACTGATACTTTCGAATATAGCAGTAATTTAGAGAATATTTTTTTAAGAATTATATAAAGTTTCATTTATAATAATTAATATATGATTGACTTAAATAAATAATGGAGTCCTAACAGTGATTAGAGAGATGCAGCGATAATATTTTATAGAACATTTAATGAAGAAAAAGAGAAATTCAGTAAAAAAGAATAATTTACCTTCTTATTTAAAAAAGGTCGAACTAAAATTCATCAATATTTTTATAATGTAATTGCTTAAACTTTTTTTTTTTTCATATTTTCCGTCGTGGTATAAAAACACTATGTTGGTCAAATGCTGGTTAAAATGAACAAAAACAATGCTGATTAGATAGCTTTTTCCCAAACAATATACGCACGTACATAGATGTGAATGTGATGAAAACATGGTGTTGCCACAGAAAAATTAGGCTGAGAAAGCTGTACAGATATTTCCATAGATTAAACAAATTAAAGCATACATAATTCCCACTTACTTTTCAAATGAGCAAATTCAAGTACTTACTTTCCTGCAAACTTAGCTTAAATCCATACATACAAACTCGGTATTTATATTTATATAAACAAAAAGCAAAAAAGGTGGAAAAGTGGAAGCAATGGAGGTGGCTAGCATGATGATGATGATGGATCATCTCTTGCAGCTTCTGGTCTTTGAGAATGTCTCTCTTAAGCCACCAACAATCCATGTCTCCTTAGCAATATCCGATGAAATTCCAATGTCATACATCACCAACAACTTATTATTATTATCTTGTGTGTTTATTATTCTCCTTTCTTCCTCCATCAACGACTTCAAACTCTTCCCTCTCACCATCTCCACCACTTTCTCTTTTCCTTTATCCTTTTCTTTTCCTTCTTCTTCAATCTCTCTCTTCAACCAACTCTTCGCCGGAGCAGACCTACACCGCATCAGCAGCAACGCGTTCCGAGGGGGAACCGCCACTGTAACCGACTCATCATCACGTGCCATCACGTTCTTCTTCTCTTTCTCCTCATCAACACCTGCATTCTTGTTATTACTACTGCTACTACTTTGATCCTCTTGTAGCACCATGAACCATTTCGAGAACACGGTTCTTGAACCTTCTTCTTCTTGATTATCACCACTACTCGGATCTTTTCTCCTCTCACTATTATCTTCTGCTTCCTCGTATTCCTCGTCTTCATCTTCTTCTTCTTCTTCGTCGTCGTCGTCGTCGTCGGTTACTATATCGGCTCCGGTGAATGATCCAAAGCACCTGAAATCAAACCTTATGCTTCTCAAGCATGTCAAGAACTGCATTACCTCCTTCTTGAAACCAAGAGACTCAACCCACTTCACTCGCTTGTTATTATTCCTCTGCTTCTTGCCGTTGTGGATCTTCTCTATCTCCTCCATCACCGACTGCCAGCTCCGGCAAGCGGTGGTGGAGGTGTTCTTGGGACGAACCTTGATCTGACCGGCGCAAGTCACCTTGGGGGAGGTTGGTTCCGCAATGTCAACGGAGGGACTACTTTGACCACCACCACCGCCACCGGCAAGCATTGAGATAGATCTGTTGCGGCGGTGGTGGCGGCGTTTGTTGTGATGAGAAGACCGTGCAGGGCTGCAAATAGGCTTAGGCATAAGAGCGAGATGAGATCTCGAAGGGAAACATACTAAAAGATCTGCAGATTGTGGTGGTTTTCCTTCTCTTGCCTTCAACATGCTTTGTTGCGGTTTTTGAAAGAAAGGATCGGAGGGAAAACAAGAAGAGAGGAAGCTGTGACATTCACAGCTTTGTGTTGTATGTGTGGTTTAGCCTTTTTATATGTATAGCTGTCTCTGTTTTTGTTCAATGAATTTCGGGTACACCAGATACTTTCTTTTCTTTACTTTCCCTTACTTTGTTTTTCCTCTCTTTCTCGCCTCTATCATTACTGTTTCCTAATCATTTTTCAATTCACTAATTTACAATTTTATAGTGGCATGAGATTTAAAATTAAGAGAAAAGAGGGGGTTATTAGCGAAGAAAGGGCGAGGAGGTTTAATTTGCTTAATGATGGGCACACCTTGTGAGTTGTGAGGCCATGATGGCAGATAGTTTACAAGTGCCCACTAACACACATGCCTTCAACCTCAACTACCGAACCACCCTCTTCTATGGAACCCACAACTTACTTTCTGTCACACAATTTAAAGAGAAATTTTGGAGGATATCATCATTGCTTTCCTCAATCCTCATCATCCATATCACTTTACTCAATTCATATTTAATCGCTTCATCACATCCCAAACTTCTTCTAAACCATTAACCATCATTCATGCCAACCAAACCCTTCTCTTTAATTTAACTAGTCAAGTAAATAAAAGCTTTAACACTGATACTTAACAAAAGTTTGGTTTTACACTGATCAAAAAGATTTTTATATTCTATTTATGTAAAACGTTTGATTGTTTTATATAATATTTAAACCACAGATATATAATAAATGTGTAATATAGTAAGTGTTACGTCCCAGCAAAAGTTTTGAGTGGTCTCTCATCTATCAACTATTAAACTTGTCCTTGTCCAATTCTAGGTTTGGAATTAGTTACGAAGGTGTTGTCGATCTCACTCTAATTAATAATGCTACTCAAGCTATGGAACCTGATTTGATCACCGAAAGTTCAAGCTAGCCTTCAACTATACCAACAATAGTATATATTTAACTCTACAAAGTAATGACATGACTCACTCATAAATATAACACTGATTTAACTCATTAACAACTCATACATTTTTTACATACAATGAAACAACATCAATAATATTATATGAATATGTATTCATTATTCATCTATTTCAATAACTTTTTTTTTTAATGTTTAGCGAGTAAATTTATTAGATGTGCAACACACTGATAAATACATGTATGTATTGATACCTAAATTTATTTAGATGACATCATAGTTGGATAGGCTTAAAATTGAGTATCTCAATTAACATAATTAAACAAAAAAAATAAGAGACGTGTATCACAAATTAAAGCATTCCACGTTATGGTGTGTGCCTAATTAACTTTTCACATGTAATAAAATTAAACGCCTAAAAATATAAGTGCGATATTTTCCAGTTTATTGATAATTGATTATTGATTTGACACTAGCAAAGTGGAAATGTTTTGACGTGTAGCTAGTTAGGTTAGTTGTAGATTCTCCTCTGGCCCCTGTTTAGTCTTTTCCATATTCCACATTGGGAGATAGATGCTGCAGCAGAGAACTAAAGTTATCAAGGTGTGAAATTAAAGGGTGGCTAATAATTAATTAAAGTGGGCATCTCATCATAATGAAGAGGGTAGTAATAATAATAATAATGGAAATTAAAATAAAATAAATGGTCCCCTATCTTATTAGCCATCATGCATAACAGTCCCCATAGGATCATAGTTTTATGCTTTCTCAAGACGTATATGGGATCATAAAATACTCTTCATCTTTATGATCTTTAGTTGGCATCTTGATATGCAGATCTTTTAGATTTCTATCCATTTATATATCAATTCCTTTCGAGTTTTTTCAATCATATGAATTTTGAAAAATAAAGTTGGCTAGCTAGCTAGCATTGCATGCCTTTAACGTGAAACTTTGCAATTTGCATATTAAACACATAACATTCATTATCTGATCTGCCAGCTTCAAATTTCGGACAAGGCTGATTCCAGAGTTTCCAAAAATAATTTCGGGGGAAAAGCTAACAAGTTACTGTATAATTCTGGGATAGATCGATGCACTTTAGTGCAAACTTGCTAGCTTTTTATGTTTTGAGTTTTGACCATTTGGTATATTGTGACAAAAAAGAGGGGGTACAAATTAAAACAAATCAAAAGGCTATGTTTTAAAAGGAAAAAAATTGATAAATACGTCCTAACTTTTTATTGCAAAAATAAAAAAGTTTTTTTCAAATTTAATTATAAATAATCTTTGATCTTTGTAAATATAGGATGTATAAATCTTTATGTATGTACTCATTCAAAACATCTTTGGAGGTACTCATGTATCTCCTACTTATTACAAAATTAGAATATTTACTTGTAATTTAATTTGTCTTCACGATAAACCATTATATTATAGACTTATTTGTCATTTTCTCATTTTAAAATAATGAAGACGACGTCATCTCATTCCTTTTATGTCACTTGTATTAAGCTATTATAAAATGAGAGTATTGTTAAACTGATAACACAATATTTTAATTACCTTTACATTAATTGGTAGAATTCATATATAATAAAAAATAAATGTTAATTTCACTCTATCCATCATTTTATTTTAAAGTGATAACCAATAAAATTCAGTCAATATCACCCAATAATTTAAATTAGATGTTCTATATTTTTATGTTTCTGATGTTTTGTTTATATGTTTCGAATGTTTTATTTCTAAAGTTGGTTGATAATTGTTTTAGGTTTTGGATGTTCTATAATTTTTATTGTCGACGTTATATAAATAGTGGTTATAAATATTTTGTTTTTTATTGATTAATTTATAAAATTATTAGCTATCTATACTTTCTCTTTATTTTATTCCATATTTTTTTTTTTCGTCGTGATGAAATTGTCCCTACAGTAATGAGTTAAAATCATTCATTGTCTGCCCAAAATTTTTATTTTTTACACGTGACAAATTAAAATAGTCACCCGATTCGATCAATCTGGAATGTGGATTATGATTAGTTTATTTTTCCCCTTGGTGCATGCTTAGTGGTTTTTATGGATCAACCATGAACTTTAACATGGATATTTTTTTGTTTTTGTCTGGGTTTGCAAATAAAGGCAAAGTTGAGTTGGTTAACTTATCAGTTCACTAGTATATACCCGCTTAAATAAATGTTGACTCTTAATTTATGTATGTTAAAATTCATTGAATAATAAGTCCTTTTTTCTTTTTGAGAAATACCATGGAAGTAACAAAACAAAAAAGGATCCAGATGCAAGGCCCATCCAATGAAACAAAATTTTCAAGACCCTATTTTTTCCTTGACAAAGAAAACAAGACCCAGTGTTTTTGGCTGGACCCAATCTACAAAAGGCCCAGGTCCGGAGAAACAGAAACCTAATTCCAAACTGCAATCCTGATGAGTAACGACACCAAAAATGTACTGGAAAGTAGGTCCAACAATGAAACAACAAAAAGAAAATGCATAGACGCTTCGTTGGTTTTGTTCTTATGGGGCTCATCCAAATCTACCAACAAATGGTCAGTACACGACCCAAAAAAACAGAGAGAAGAGATTCTCAGTATAAAATGAAATGGATACTGACCAAAAAGTTAAATGAAATAGATCATGTAAAAAAAAAAAGAAATGGATCAAGCTCTGGTGGCTTGGTTCAAGTGGTACACCTTCATGTCAAAAAAATAACAAAAGCGGCACATCTTGTACTTAGCAAACAATAACCACATCTGGGTTCAAATCTAGCTTTAGCTGGAAGTGGAGAAACAACTCTTGTACTGTCAACTGTGTGTGTCATTGTGTAGCATCGGTATGTTGTAATGAAATCGACAAAAAATCATACCCAAAAAAAAAAACTCTTAAATTAAAGAAAATTAGTAAATTGAGAAAATTAGATATAATCACCTTTGAATTAGATAGTAAACATCTTAGAAGTTATAAATCCAATAGTAACTAAACTACCTAATGAAACTTACACTTGGAGTGATAATTAAACCATTATTTTCTGATTTTACAAAACTTATCCTTTTAGAAGTTGTTTTTACAAATGTAACGTTTGAAGCCCATGTGTTGTCCATCCCAAGCTGATGTTGGTGTTGATGTTCAAATGTGAGGGTTTAATCTCACATTTTTTAGAGCAAGGAGAAGTGAGCAACTTATAAGATGAGAGTTACTTGGCATCTTAAGATTTTGAGTTGGATGTGATGTCTTTTCATTATACCTCTTCACTTTTTCTCTCTGTATGAGAGTATTCCCCTCCAAAAATAATACTTTTTGAATTCTTTTGTTTTTAATATAATAATAATAAAAAATTAAACAATGCTACGGAATCAACATTAGGGAGCCAATAATTAAGTTATCATCTAAAGTTTATATGAGTTATCATTTGTAACTCATATATTAAATAATAAATTATTATCCAAAATTTATATAACTTATTATCCGTAATATATGTGGACTTCTCTATTAGTCATAATGCGTTGGTTCTATAGTCTTTTCTAAAAAATTACGTTGATACACAAAAGTATAAGTTCATGGCCAGCAAATGAAAGCACTAGTTTAATAGAATTGGATTAATCATGGTATAGAAGCACCCCGGACAAAGCGGGAGAATTGAACACTACCATTAAAGCTTTTCACCAAAAAGAAAACTACAATGTTAGCTAGCTAGGTTCAATCATGAATCTTGAGACTTCAAATAAACTACCATTAATCATGCCATCATGATATATTGAAGAGGAAATACAAAAGGAAGCAGATCATGACACGCTCTCTTTTAAATTACATTTGTGTCTAAAATTACTTTGGATAAGCTTTTGTGAGATAAATAGCTACAATCTTATTATTTAAACTCTATTCGGATTTTACTTATACCCAACTTTTATGCCCTTTCTTTCTCTATTATTTTTTACTTTCTATTACCTAAATATATAAATTCTTATATTCATGCATATTAACAGAGCAACATTATTTCACTTGGGGAACCAAACAAATAATAGGGTAATGCTATTTGGACAAGTGATTTTGGCTAATTAAGTGCAATTAAGTTATTTATTTCTATGTTAAATAGAATATTATTTCGGTGTCAAATAGTATAAAAAAGTGCACTTAAATAAAATTTTATTTGACACCAAAATAATTTTCTATTTAGCATAGAGATAAATCATTTAATTGTATTTGATTGATTAAAATCAATAGAATTATTACAAATAATATATCTCTGACTATATCACTTTCACTTTGAAGGGACCAGCTAATTATAGAAGACTTTTCTTTTAAATGATTCTCATACATATGTATGTGCTTCACAGTTATGTGGCTATTCGATATTAACTTTCCTATATCATCACTAGTTCTCATGATATTTTCTTCCTCACTAAATTCCAAAACCTATTTTCAACCCTTTTTTTTTAATTTTTAAATAACTTTTTTATGATTGTCATTTTCCCACTTTTTCACATTACAAAACAACAACCGATAGACCAAGTTAAGTGTTTGAGAATTGTGTTATCTGTATCATTCTTTTTCGTTCGTCTTTATATACATTTTTTTTTTAAATTTCAATATATTTAAAAAAAAATAAGCCAAGTGTCTAATCACCCACAATTATAGCAGGAATAATAAATAATATCTGTACCCAATTTTACTTGCTTAGTTGTTTATTTTAGCTTTTTCTTTCCTTTTTTTCTTTTTTTATTATGTATTTTAATATTTTTTTATTTTTTTGAGGGAATTGGGTTTGATTTGTGTCAACTCCTAGAAAATGCCATTTTTCTGTTTAGAAGAGTATTTGGTTCACTTTGATATAGACATCTTGTTTGATTAACTTATCCCATGAGGTTTCCTTTATCATTTTATCTTTATAATTTATTAAACAGATTATTTAATTTTTTAATGATCACAACAAAACAGAAATCGAAAAAGATAAAAGCTTTCAAGGGTACCGATATCAAAATAAGGAATAAATAAAGTAACTTATTCAAGAAATCATATAACCTTTTTCTCACATATATATAGACATTTAGACACACAACTAGAAATTACTTTGGACTTTTAGACTATATACTAATAATACACAACCAAATGATAGCAACATACACACCTTCCTTTTCCTTTCTACGCTTTCATTTATCAATAATGATTTAAAGACTATTAACAAGTTTCTTTCCATCGAAGAAATTCTTTTTTCGATTTTCTTAGTGTTTTATTTCGCCACTAGAATAGTTATATTATACCTAGTGCATCTCATGCACCACAAGTTTTTGTAAAGTTTAAAATGTGAATGATCAATTGTGTATAAGTTTATTATTGTGTTAATATTAAAATTATTTCTTTATTTAAAAAGAATATATGGATAATAAGAATTAAAATCTAAATTTTGATAATGAAAACTCTAGTACTACACATGTAAAAATATTTATTCCTAAAAGTTAAGCTAGCTCTTATTTAGTAAGACGTGAATAATTATATTATACTTTGAACCATGGTTCATGGCCAGTAAAATTAATTATTTTTAGTCAGCATGTGACTATCAGCAAGTTTTTGAGAATATGTGATCTCTTAAGAGTATATAAGTGTGAGATATTTTTCTTTTCATGAGCTAGTTTTTGAGGTTGAATTAGGTCCATCTAATCTCAATTTTAAGATAGTATCAAAACCTATCCAATCCAATGATGTTGGGCTATCCACCCACGCTTTAAATGATCATTTCTACATATGAAAGGAATGTATAACAAATCTCACATTAATAAAAAAATATGTTCTCTTGAAAATATATAAGTGTGAGACATTTCTAACAAAAACTATATGTATAACATTTCATACCTCGAATTCAATATATACATAGGGAGAGAAGTGTCGGCCATGGTGCATAAGTAAGAATAATATTGGAATATAAAAGGCACGTGGGGTTTGATATGCTAGTTCGAAATGTTAAAGCATGATTGATATAATAATCACGTGAGGATGGAAGTGATGGAGAAGTAAGTAATAAGAATAATGCGTGGGTATATATTGGAATGATGATAACACAATGTTAGGTTGTTAGCAAAAGAGAGATCCAGTCTCATGTGGAATCATGCATGGCCTTAGCCTATTAGCCTTAGACTAAGTGTGATACTTGTTTGGTTAAATCAAATCAAATCACGTTGAAAATTGATAAAAATGTGATTCAAGGTTATTATTGTGGACTGTGGGGGATGGGTTTCAAATTCTGCAACAAGCAACCACCATTCTTCATTCTTTGATAATACAACCTATTTATTAGGTCCATGGAAACACAATTACCATCATCTTTTTAATTTCTGGTGTTTTGGTATGGAAAAGCAATGGTCATGGACATGGAGGTCCCCTAGTGTTTGTTTGGATTGGGCAAAAGTATTTTTTTTTTAAAAAAAATATTTTTCACCAAATTTGTATCGTTTAAATGTATTTTTTAAAAGAATATTTTTATTTAAAAAATAAATTATATACTTTTTTTAAAGTTATCATTATGTTATTTTTTAAAAAAAAAAAATTTATTAATAAAAGATTTTTTAAATAAAATATAAATAAAATTTTTTTTTTAAAAGTCAATCCAATTATTCTGTTTCTCTCTGTTGCTTTTCCCAATTTGGACCCGTGCGTGGGTCGGTAACTAATGCTTTTTTCCTTTACCTTAACTTTGTGTCTTATTCATTTTAATACTATTTTTATATTTTTACAACTCAATACCCTTATATTATAGCAAAACAAGTTTTTTTTTTTGGACGTGGGAAAAAGAAGTTTAAGTTGAGAAGAAAAGTATATGTGAAATTTTAAAAAAGAATGTTGGAGTATCTGTTAGAAATATTATATTGATATAAAATTTGAGTATATTTTCTATTGATTTTATGTTTATTTAATTTGATACTTGGTTGATAATAATAATTAAAGTGTATTCTTAACCTATAAATAGACACCTTTTTTTTATAAGATAAATAGACACACTCCTAAGTTATTTATTTATTGAAATTTCTAGAGAGTTACGTTTTTTTTTAATGATATTTAAGGACTTAGATAACTTATATTAAAAATGTGATTAAGTGAATTCAATTCAATTCCAAAAACATATATAATAAATAAGATAATTAATAAAAATTCAGTCAACATTTTAAATTGAATATTCTATTTATTTAAGTTTCAGATGTTCTGTTTCTATTAAATACAAAAACGATTGATTATTTGTTGCTTTTTGTTGATTACCTATGCTTTCCAATAAAAAATAATTCACACTTATAATAACATAACACATTATTTACGTTAAAAAATGGTCAGTGAGATATATATAGACAAATGATCCATAATATTATATTAAATAGACTTTGATATAAATTAGAATTAATATAAATCTAATTCTAAAAATTAGCTCACTTAGGAGAATGGATGGGTAAACTTTAATTTTGGAATACTTCCACTGAAGCTAATGGGTTGAACCTAGTACCTCCGTTTAGTGACAGATGCACATAGGAAGGCATTGATTCACGATTGCACATGAACTACTAAAAAAATGGTACTATAAAATTGCAAATTAATTAAAATAAGTTGGTGTATGTTAGTATGAGATGTAATGTGTGTATTCATGGAGGTAGCACCGTGGGACAATCAATTATACTTTGGACCACTGTGACTTAGTGCTATACCCACTAAGCTAATGATAAAAAAACAAGCAACAGAGGAAAACCTCTGAGATATTCAAACAGCAATAATCCTTTTATATTCATTATCTTATCATATAATTTCACCGGATATATACATTATTATAACAATGATTTTGTTTGTAGAACCTTCCTATTCTCTTACTTACCATATTACACTACTGTTGTGTTCTTTGGAGAATAAAAAATTTCTAACATGTGGAATCAAGCTAAGATGATTTATCTAGTGGACTCATTTTATATGTATTTTTATTTTTATATACAAAGTAGTAACTAGAGGCATCACTATAAGAGCATAAAGTGCACCCTTAATTAGCTTAATATTATCATCCAATTCCAAATCTTCTATCACAAACTTATTGGTGCCACTCCTTGAGGTGTCAATAAATCTCATATCCGTGCCTAATAAGATTTTGTGGCACCTAATCTTTGGATATTCAATCCGAAGATTTGAGATAATAAAATATATATATATAAAAAATACAAGCTAATACCTTTAAATTAGTTTAGGAGACTGATAAATTTATATATGGATGTATTTTAAAAATGGCATGTGTACGTATAAAATTAATTATCAAATTAATTATTATGTATTTAAAATAATTTTTAATGTGTATTTATATTTTATACAAATGACTATTTTAGTAGCTGAATTTTTATAGACGAGTATATATGATTGGTTTTATTTATATTAAAATGCACTCAAGTTGCTCTAAACGCACAATTTTAACATTCCAATTTTTCTTTCAAAAAAGAAGGAAACAAAAAAACTTTACCAAGTGAATTCCATTCCAATGGCCCACAAAGCATGATAGGATATAATATAAGAAGCAACTAAAGCCAAAAGAATTCAAATAAATTATTAGCTGCTTATGGTATACACATACTTAATGGAAAGGAAGGGGAAGAAAAAAAACTAATATTTCAGTTAAACATATAAAATAATTGTTAGTTGTTGTAAGTGAAAAATTTCCAAAAAGCATAATCTACCAATAAGTACTTAATTAGCATCTAATAATTGAGATTAGAAATGAGGAGGATATGGTGAAGAGAGTGGGGAGGAGTGGGGCGTGGTGGGCATAAGTGGGCTTAGCACTAAGGCCTAAGCCATGATTTGTGGGCCCAAGATGAATCATTGCCAAGGCATCGTGGGTGGCAAGTCACATCACAAAAAGGCATAGTGGGGGCCCAAGCCCAGCTGCAACTGGGTTTTGGTTTCTGAATGGGGACCCATTTTATTTAGTATTTTATTATGCTGAGAAATAAAAACTGAAGGCTTTTTTCTCTTTCAGTTTGTGAGGAAGGTGGCTGGCGGTTTTTTCAGTTAGGTGATTACAGCGGCATTTATCATTTATGTGTCTCTTGCCTTTCCAAATTCGGAAAAATGCTTATTTCAGTCAATGCCTCAGGTACGGATTCTCCTAAGGGACCAACCTTGCTTCGGTTTTATTTTATGTAAATTAAATGCAATTACTATTTTTTAATTCTAAAATTATAAAAGCTACATTGTCATTGTGAATGGATTATATATTTCTATGATGTTAAAGGCAGAAGGTACAAAATGAATTAATTTCTTCTTTTTTGTTTTTTCTTTTATCTAGTTTTAACTTCCCCACCTTATTTTTCTCTCACCACCACCGACCGACTCCCGGGAGAATTTTTTTAAATATGAATTTGTTTAACAATTTTGTCTAACCAAATTTAATCAAGTTATTTCTTTTATGCTAAATATGAGATTATTTCAATATCAAATAAAAAATTATTTTTGTGTTATTTTTTGTATTATTTGACACCAAAAAAATTTCTATTTTGCATAAAAATAAATTACTTGATTAATCAAAATAGATATTATTATTCAAAAATAAATTTACCTGCAAACTGGATTTTGATTTTTGGTGAATCGATTCTGGGGTCGAAGAGTTAGTAAACTTCGAACACAATAACTTAGGAAATCTTTAATAGAGTACTCTAAGGATAGGGTTCTCGATTTTCTAAGAGGTGAAACTCGGATATGAAGAATCGAATTCGAGTTATAGAAAGTCAATGAAGAATCAAAGGTGGTTTTTGAATGTTACTTGGAAATTACGCAAGATGGAAACCGCTCTACTCTGAAGTGTACACGTGGCAGAAAGAGATTGGAGGAATTATCTATAAATACAAGTTGAATTATCAGAATCAGGGTTGGAATTCTCACACTCAAGAACACTCACTTCACAATCCTCACATCCACCGAGCGACT
>JASCZI010181697.1:28705-42359 GCA_036250425.1 Stylosanthes scabra
ACTAATATTCGGAAGCCATTAAAGAAGTAATAATTAAGTTATCATTCAAAATTAAAAAAGTTATCATCCGAAATTGAAAAAAGTTATCATCCAAACAAAATAAAAATATCATCCACATAATATATGAGTTATCATTCGCAACTCATCTACATATGTGTTAGCTCTTTATTGATCACTATATGTTGGCTCCTTAGTCTTTTTTATATTTAAAATATCAGGTTTAAATGATTAGACACTTGTGGATGATTTATTATTAATAATTAAAGAATAATATTTCTAATATCATAAAATTAGTAGTTATGGGCCTCTAGCCCCCTTTCTTAGATATAAAAAAGAGTAGTAGTTAATTAGCCTATAAAAAAAATAATTATCCAACTACTTATTGCGGGTATAGTTATTATTATTAGGATATGAAGGTAGGTCACTTAGAGAGAAAAGAAAAAAAAAAACATAAAATATTGAGAATATATATAAGATACAATTGAATACGAGGTTAGTACGATGTTAGTTATATCTTTTCTTCTTCTTTTTTTTCCCCTATGGAGAACCACAATCATATGTAATAAGGCAATGATCAAGTAATCAAAACAAATTCAACTTGAGATTTTATTTTGTATAATATTACTAAGAAATATAAAGGAAGTAAGTTCTCATCCCATTCTATCATAGTAACCTTAAAGCGAAGAGGTAGCTAGAGGATAAGATGCCATTTGACAACTTGTCAAGTTGCAATAAACCTTAAAAGTTTAAATTAGCAAGTGGCTATGAACCTTAACCAATTGAAATTAAAGAATTGTTCTTCATAAAATGTCAAGTGGCTAGCTAACCTTAATTATATATAAGAAGATTTCTTTCCTTTTGACAATTATTATTATTATTTAATATATAATGCATAATTGCACATGGCTCATATTCCAAAACTTCCTATACAAACTCCTAAGTCCCAATAATACAACCCACTGTTTGAAGAAAGGACCAAGACTTAATATGTCAATGAAATTTAAGATAAGATCATATATATGCATATGATAATTTATTCAAACTTTAACTGTGTAATGATATATAATTTTGTAAGAAATTTTTTTGAATTATGCCAAATGTATATCAAAATCAGCCACTAAAATCAGCTATCATATATAATACACATTAAAATATAAAATTCATGTATAGTTTAACTTATTTTTAATGCGTATTTTATAATTCAATGTATATTATATACTGATGACTAATTTTAGTGGCTGATTTTAGTGTGCAAATAGAATTATTGAATTTTTTTTTAATTGGCCTTCTAATTTCTAAGATGAAAATCATCAATACATTTATTAACTTTAAAATAATAAAAGGTATTAATTTAATTTTATTTTTATTTAATTAAAAATATAATTTTAGGGAAAATATATAATTTTCCAAATTAAATATCTAGTGGTGCACCTAGAAAAGAGACATAATGTAGAAGATATGGCGTGTTATGGTGAATGATAAAGATCTCAAACCTAGTTCCTACCCAATAGAATAAGTTTAACTAAAAGTAGCATTGTTGCATTATGGACACGATGGACACATGTGGCTGACTCACTAATATTAATATATACACCCTTCAAATTAAGAAAATAGTAATTGAAATAACATATTTTATTTCACTTTTTAATTTATATAGAAAAAAACTAAGGAGCCAACATATTATGGCCAATAGGAAGTTAACATATTATGTCCAATAAAGAGTCAATACATAATTACTGATGATAATTCATATAAATTTGGATAATAACTTAATCTTTGATATATGAGTTATAGATGATAACTCATATAAATTTAGAATGATAATTTAATTATTAGTTCCCTAATTGTTCTCTAATGTTAATTTTGTAGCATTATTCATTTATATATAATTCTAATTTGGTAATTATATTTTTATATGAATATTATAACAGTGTTATTTACTAAAATATAATGTTCACAATTCATCTCCTGATAAATTTAATTTTCGAAATTTTTATTTAAAGAAAGATAATTCGCCCAAAATAAGTTTTTTATTTAAAAATTTAAAATAAAAAACTGTAATTTACCCTTGGTGAATTTGTTTTTTAAATTAAAAAATAGTAAAAATATAATTTGACTTTAACAAATTTTATTTTTAATCGTATTCTTTTAAATTATCAAAAATTTTATTTTCTGATACTTCACCTATCAACCAAATTAATTTTATAAACTCTTTTAAGTCACTTAAAATAAAACTATACTTCTAGACTCAATGATGATACATAAATAAGTTGGTAAAATATCCAAATTACTAAATAAGATGCCATTAATTTAATTCTATAATGGGTTTTGAATATATATGAAAAAATAAAAAAGAGAGGAATTATTAATTGAAGGGAGACAGCTGGGAAAATGGACACGTAAGAAAGGAGAAAAGTAAAAGGGGAAAAAGCAAATGAAAATGGGTTTGTCGTTTTATGGGACCCCTCAGAGGAAAATTTCATTCCATTGGTTCCAACTTTGCTTAGTCGGATTATTTGACTTTTTCTAAAACTTCAATAACTGCGACAAACATTTCATTCAAAAGAGACTCCAAAGTCCTCTACTCTTATAGTAGTTTGGTCCACTTCATTCTTGTTTTTATATTTATGTTCCTCAATGCCTTAATTCAATTGCCCACCACTACTAATCAGTAACTTAATCACACTACTGTACTGCTTCTTAAACTATTCATCAAACTGGAATTTAAAACTTTCAATATTTTTCATACACGTTTATCAACGTTAACAACAAGTTGTAACTTATATGACATTTTTCTTTTTCTTTCTTTCGTTATAAAAAATTTTGAGTTCCAACCCAATTAAAACAATGTCATTGAAATATTTGTGTGCATAATATTTTTTTGTTAATCATAGTAGTAACCTCTTCTACCTAGAGATATATAATTATTGCTCTTTAGCATACTGCATGCTTAGCTCTTTTTGACAATCCCTTGTCTTATTCCATTTGAATACACAGTTAATAATTTATAACTCCTATCTGTTAACGAATATTCTGAGGAATTTCTGTTGAGATAAAAGTGAGAAACAAATTAAAGAGTTTTTAAAGTACTTGACATTTAGTATATTCAAAACTTCAAATTCTTTTGAATTTTAAATTTTTTATTATAAAATTATGATAATACTTAATGCATTATAATATATAATACATGATATTACTTTACCCAAAAATTAAATTAATAAAAAATACATAAATAATTATATTTTTAACATATTATTTTTGGACAAATATTATGACATGAATAAATTTAGGTGTTCATGTATTTAATTTTATTTATACATTTTTATCTGATAGATTCATAAAAATAATAAAATTTAAGACAGAAATAATAAATTTTAATTAAAAAATTTAATCACAGAAAACAATATATCAAGTACAGAAAATTTGAATTGTTTTTGTTAGGAAGAATACATGTAATAAAATAAAAATGTGCAACAGCGTTATTGTTGAAAGTTGAAACCATGGTCTCCTTCCTTGATGGCAGATAGTTTGGAAATAAAAAATTTCGAAAGCCACCGGTTTTGAATGTAAGTTGTAAATCTGGAAACAATAAGAAAAGTAGTGTGTATGTATGGCTTTTTAATCTTATTTTACTCGAGCTCATGCGCATGCAACACCATTTCAATTTGCAGAGAGAAGGGATTGGAATAGAATAAATAATAATGCTACAATAATTTTTCATACAAAACAGTAGTAATAAACATGTGAAAAACGTAACTCAAATTTGACCCAGGAAGCAGAAAGGAAAATTCTCTAACAGCAAAATAACTTTACAATGAAAAATATTCATCAGAGCAATATAACATCATAATTAGAATACATTTTAGAAAAAAAAAACTTCAAATATATACTAGAAATATTGATATTCCAATTATTTTAACACTACTTACAAAAGTTATTTGTTTTGTGAATTAAGGCATTCAATTCTCTGTATTCATTTCAAATTGTTGACCGTGGACCACTACCCTTATATTTTCATAGTCACCTCTGCACTACTTTAATTTCTTTCTTTGTTTCTTTTTTTTTTTTTTTTAAATCCAGCTCCACTGCTTTCTTGGCTTTGTACACCACACAGAAAGTTAGTTTGTCTAAGTTTTGTTATTTGCAGACCCAAAATTAAAGCAATAAAAAAAAGTTAAAGTATGAAACTCATCAAAATTTAAAAGTAAAAATATAAGCAAAGATTTAATCAGCACATGATAAACATTTATAATTAAAGTTAGGAGGCCTGTTATCACACCATTTAGTCTATTATCACACTTTTTATTTACTTGTTCCAAATAGTGTAATTAAGTACAATTGCTAATAATATATTACTTTTCTAAATAAAAATTGAACCGATAATAAGAAGAGACATATAATTATATGTCTGTAGGTTAGCATGAAACTTTATGTTTGTATAATTATTAATCAAGTAACTAAGATAATTTATTTGTAACCTTTATTGTTATTTTTTTAATCTAAATATTTACATTTTGAAATTAAAATAATTACTATTTAATAAAATTTACGCAAACCTATCATAATAGTTTTTTTATAAAATTAAAAAATGAAGAAACACATTTTATTTCATGATATATTAAAAGAATGATCATTTAAAAAATATTAATAATAGATAAATAAATTTAATAACATACTCATGACATTTTTTTCCCATCCTGAGATTATTGCTAAATAATGACATTGGCGTGAAACTAAAAAGGGAAAATCTTATCAATAACTTCATACACTATACTATTTGTAACTACTTGTGATTAACATAATTGAGGAAAACTCATGATGAGAGATAGCGTTAAAGAAGAAAAAGAATTGGTGGTATATACATACATGCCCCTGGTTTTGCACTTGCCATATTTAGAAATGTTAGGTTTTGTGCTGCTTGTTTTTGTTTCCATGAGTCCATACAAGGGGCGACTAGGGTTTCATCCATCATTGTATATATATGATTGCACAGTCTATACTTCTGTTTTTAATTAGTACCTATATGGCTATGCCAAATGCCCACATAATTATTGTAAACACTACTTACTTTAATAAACGCATAATCATATATGAATATGCATAAGGGTTTTTAATCAAGACACTGCATTTAGGCATTGGTTCTGATAAAAAAAAATATAGACATAGGAAATGCAAAAAAAAATCTTGTTTGGTTGTAGGGATAAAAATATAAATAAATAATTCATGGATTTTTTTTAGTACTTTTAAAATTGAAGATATTGTTAGAAATATAATCTTTAATTTATGTGCTTTCTCCTCTCAGCTTAATTTTAATATTCGATTCATGTTGAGTAAAAAAAAACAATAGTCTAAAGCATATAAAAGAATAAAAATTCATGTAAAGATTTACACAAATTCAAATAAAAAAAATATTATGTAAAAAATGTGATAGAGATATAATCATTTGTGTGTTTTTTCTACTATTAATTTAAGTATATTTAGGAGTATAACTGTATAAGCCATTGAATTGAATGAAGATAGGAAAGTTCAGTAGCTAATGGCAAATGTTGATTGGCATCATTATTGTGGTCCGATGATGATGGATGTTCATTAGCTGAGTTTTTGAATCAAGTGATGGACCATGCTATATCATTATTATAAGTAGTTTGTCTGCAAGTAATCATATATATCATATTTGTAACCAATATTTGTTGTAGATAAAAATAGAATTATTTATGTATTTTTTTTATTAATTTAACATTTTTAGAAAAATAATTTCATGATGTGATGATATTAGAGTTTTCATAATATAAAGATATAAAGTCCGATTCTTATTGACTAAAAAGATTGTATCAAGGTAAGTGAAAGTGATTTTTTTTTTTGTTAGGTAAATGAAAGTTTAATAGGTGACAAGATATTTGCCAAGGAAAGCCATCCCAAAAAATAATAATAATATGAATAATGATATTTGCACATCTTTTAGTAAATCCCGACTTTATACTCATATAAAAATACGATTATTATAATTAAATTACAAAATGTGAGGTAGTTAATACATTAATAATCATATTTTATATGGGTGTCAATTTGGTGTTTACTAAAATGATGCGTGGGTAGGAGGACCGCATTTGCCAAAATAAGGATATTGTAAGAAAAGGTTAAGTCGTGTATATGCCCTTAAAGTTAATTTAGTAATATTTAACATATTTAGAAACTAACTCACACTTTATATAGAGATCAAGCAAATTAAAAGAGAAAATGATAGATAAATAGGTGCTTCAAGCTTAAGTTGAGCATTATTAAGATTATGAAGATGAAATTTTCCTTTTTTGAAAAGGGTGGCAAATATATATACATATAAGAAACGATATTGCTTTCCATTTTCAAAGAAATTTCTAACTCTTGCACACCAAAAATTCAGGTATTACATAAACTGATTTCATCACAACACCGTTCCTCCCTCTATTTTGTACTTATTAGAGAATGTTGGGAAAATATAGAACCAAATTATATCGATGTAAAATAAAATTACTTATGTCAACAATCTATATAGTAAGAAAAATTACTCACGAATATTATTGTTGAGAATTTTTTATATATGAATATTATTTGTTGACCGTAAAGCGTGAACAATTCTCACCTCAAAAGAATTGCACATATATAATTGACTATATAGATATTATAAGACGTTTATATATAATAAATAGATGCAAGTTTTGCACATTTTAAATACATTCATAATAAGTTAAAACAAGAGTATTCTACTCATCGATTTTACTTAGGATGCATTTATTTATTTATAAACTGCATCAACTTGTTAAACTTCCCAATACTTTTCATAACTTATTGGTGTGGTAAATTTATGTGGTCCTTCCTCTTTTCTTAATAAGCTATCTAGTAAGTGGACCAGCTTAGCGTTACTAAAAAAAATTGAAACTCATATGTTAAATAATAATTTTTAACTATTAATTTCACATAAAAATAATTATACACCAGTATCTATTTTTTAAAAAAATTAAACACTTTTTTTCTGTTTTAAATGATCACAAAATTATTGATTATTAATATTCATGAAAGTTGAACCCTAATAATAAGGTTTATTTTTATTTTTTTTACGAAAGATATATTAAAGAGACTTAAATTTAAAATCTCTACTAAAAGTAAAAAAATAAATGTTATTTGACTTTTGAGATAATAAGATTTATTAGTAATAACAGGAAAAAATAGTAGTATATATGATATAGGTTGTTGACATGATTTAACAGATGAGGTAAAGTC
Source organism: Stylosanthes scabra (assembly GCA_036250425.1). Lineage (NCBI taxonomy): Eukaryota > Viridiplantae > Streptophyta > Magnoliopsida > Fabales > Fabaceae > Stylosanthes > Stylosanthes scabra. The sequence goes on from JASCZI010181697.1 coordinate 35,963, forward strand.
AATGCGCGTAACCGTGTGAGCAGAGAGCATGAAAAATAGTGGTAAAATGTTGGGAAATTAGAGAGTAGAGGAAATAATAGGAGAAATTAGTGGTAAAATGTGTGGGACCCCAAACATTAGCATATTTAGTATAGTTGTGGAAAAAGAACTAAGTTCCACGAAAAGAACTGATTATTTCGTCGCCCAGTGAGATACACCAAATATTACTATTATTCTTTCTTAATAAATAATAATAATTCTTTTTTTTTGGGTCCAACTTTTTCTTTTCTATAAAGGGGTTAGCGGGCACAGGCAGAAGGCATCACTACTCTTGAGATATTATTTTGTCTCTGTTAATTGCATCTTCATCCCCTAATTAAGATGACGAATCATGAGAGTAATGTGGTAGGTCCTGATGTGATGCTAATTGCATTAGCAGCATCCATCCCAAATGCAGCTGTTCTTGGAGGCTTTCTCAAAGGATTCAATGACACTTCCAAACTTAACAATTTGATTGATTCAATGAGAGCTTCTTCTCCAACTCGCACCAGATCCTCCTCATCCTCATCCTTAGCTAATAATAACAACAATGCTTCTGATAACCAAGACAACATTAATTCTTGGATGGTAAGTAGTATAGCACATACAACATCATCATCATCAGAATCAGATAGTATGTATAACACATTAATTATTCTTGGTTGCAGGTTTATCATCCTTCAGCTCTGAACATGTTTGATCAGATAGTATACAACATGAAAGGGAAGAAGATTGTAACGTTTCTTGACTACGATGGAACTCTTTCCCCAATTGTTGCGGATCCTGATAAGGCTTTCATGACTAAAAAGATGAGAGCCACTCTCAAGGACATAGCAAGGCATTTCCCCACCGCAATCGTCACCGGTAGGTGCAGGGACAAGGTACATTCAACAACCAAAAATACCTTTATGTTTCTTTTTCTTACCCTTCATAACTCACTCACAATAATTTTCCATTTTCAGGTGTATAGCTTTGTGAAATTGGCAGAACTTTATTACGCAGGAAGCCATGGCATGGACATAAAGGGGCCAACAAAAAGCAGAAATCCAAATAAAGTAAGTGATTCTCCATCTAACTAATAATGAATTCATTATTTTTAAGTTCTTTGTTCTTATTATTACCATGATTTGTTGCAGGGAAATGATAAAGCAGTTCTTTGCCAACCTGCAAGTAAATTCCTACCTATGATAGAAGAGGTTTGTTTCAATATTCTCCTTTTTTATTCTCTTAATTTCAATTTGAAAACACATATATGATAATTAATACTGAGTTAATTAAGTGTGTCATTATCAGGTGTACAAGATCTTATTAGAAAAAACAAAGAGTGTCCCAGGGGCTAAGGTAGAGAACAACAAGTTCTGTTTGTCCGTGCACTTTCGTTGTGTTGACGAAAAGGTACCATAGTCAACCCTCTCATGATTTTTACTTAATTCTGTTACCAAAACTAATAATAAAAAGAAAGAATTAAGCAAAGATTAATTGGTACAGCCTCTGTTTTTTGTTCATCAGTGTTGGGCTGCATTGGCGGAACAAGTAAGATTGGTGCTGAATGAGTACCCAAAATTGAAGCTAACCCAAGGAAGAAAGGTCCTAGAGATCCGTCCTACCATCAAATGGGACAAGGGCAAAGCTCTTGAATTCTTGCTGGAATCACTTGGTTAGTACTATTACTTAATTAATATGTATCAATTAAATATTTTTTCATATTAATAAAATACATATGCATCCCAATTAACCATCACATTGTTGTAGGATATGAGAATTCCAATGACGTTTTCCCAATCTATATTGGCGATGATCGTACAGACGAGGATGCTTTTAAGGTAGAAATCAAAGTTATATATAGATTAATTGAACTAGTTAAAAACTTATATATATGTAAGATGTAACTGACTTGTGTATATGTGTGTATCAGGTTTTGCGCAATAGAGGTCAAGGGATTGGGATTCTTGTTTCTAGAGTTCCAAAAGACACAGAAGCTTCATACACCTTGAAAGATCCAGTAGAGGTAAGTTTTAAAATATTCTTATTATTATTATTTAATTTTATAAATCAAATTGGTATTGTTTATCTGATCATGATTGCACAACCAATATCTTCCTTCAGGTTGAGCAATTTTTGCGGCGTCTAGTGGAATGGAAAAGATCGAGTAACCAGTGACACCCACAAGTGTATAAAGAGAAGAGAGGAAGAGAAATTTATTTAGATGAATATTATTATTATTATTGTAGATTACCTATTGAAGAAATATAAATTGACACCACCACCTCAAAATTTGAAGAAGGGGGTGTATGAAATTGATGTATAACTATGAGTATATCTTTGTTACTTTTTGAGAAATGAATTTGTTGTTTATTTGCACGTTTGCATGCGCATGAGGGAAGAGGGATAGTTAGTGAAAGACAGATGTTTTATGTAGCAGGGGCCAGGGGCCAGGGGCCAGGGAGAGGAGGGTCAACCAATGCAACTCTTACTTCTACTTCTTCTTGTAGCTCCCTCAAATCTCAATTGTACTTATTACCCACTTATCGTACATTTTGCCCAATCCCCATTTATATACTCAAAAAGCTGATTTTGACTATCATCATTTCATTTTATTATTATTATTTTAGGGGATTATTCAATATCAATATATATATATATATATATATATAGTAACCCCTTTTCACATTGTGTTCAAACTCATAATAATTATATAACATAATAACACCATCAACTGTATCTAAAGATATATACAAGAGGAAATCAAAAAGCTTTTCAAAAGTTATGTTCGTGCGTGGAGAAAATGCAAAGGACTTTTTAGTAAAATTTACAAATGTCGATAGAAATTAATAAAGGAGCATAATTTTCATGTGATGTATGTTATGGTAATAACAATTGTTGAGTGTGATACTAATTAATTTGGACCTCGATTTGTGGAAGAGGGTCAGGTTTGTTGGTATGAGACACTAAGCATATGGAGGAGAAAATAATAAAGTTATGGATATCAGTGAGTTGTTTGGGAGTCTGGGTGATTCAGTTAGGGAACCAATTAAGTGAATGGAAGAGAACATTAAAGATAATAGCAAAGCCATGTGAAAATCTTGAATTTGATGTAATTTACCCTCGCTTCCACAAACAGAGCCACATGTTATTCACTTGTCAAGATTCTTATGTTATGTCCACTTGTTAAAACTTCAAACTTCAAACTTCAAACTTCAAACTGCCTTTTAATATTATCCTAGTACCAAAAAACCGAAAACCCCCCATATATATATGGTTTAAATATATATATCAGATAAAATCGTAAATATTTTTTTTAATTTAAACTGTAAAAATAATTTTTAAGAAATAATGAGTTTTTTTCAAATAATTTTAAAAAGAAAAAAGTTAAGTGGTTAGCAGTTTTAATTAAGTTTAGCCAACATGTCTAACCATTAATATATTTGAATATTGATGGCTAACTGCGGGTTAAAACTAATAAAATATGCTAATCATTTAGCTTTGTTTTTTTAAAAAATAGATAAACAAATATTTTTAACCAAATAAAGATGGAGGAACAAGGAAAAGAGAGAAATAAAATAAAAAGAAATTTATATATACTTTTGATATTTTTGCATAAACTTTTTTCTTTTGGATGATATATATCCTTTGGGAGCAAGAGTAGAAAAGTTGATCATTTCTTCTCCATATTTTCAACTCGTACTGAAGATGCGAATGGCTAATGAACTAGGAGGTTGGCTATGCACGAGTTGGATTGGTTTGGGTTGGGAAAAAATAGAAATCAAATTGATTAAATTTTAATTGGTTTGAGTTGGATTGAATTTGAGATTTTTAGTAAGTAAATTCGAATCTAACCGAATCGATTAAATCCGAGTTGAATTGATTTGTGTTGGTTTGGATAATTGGATATCCGATTAAAAATAAAATTTTAGAAGAAAAATATGAAAAAAATATTTATGTCGTAATAAATAATAATAAAAATTTAATAAAAGATAATATATTATCAAATTTATACTTTAATAAATATAATAAATTCTTTTGGTGGCTATAAATATAATAATTTGAGTTAGGAAGAATAAAATTGTATATATATATTATTATGTTTTATTATTTTTTAAATTTATATAAATTTAATTGGGTAATCGAATTGGTTCAAATATCGTGGATATCCCGAATCGATTAAAGTCGGTTTGATCGGATCCGACTTCAATTATATCTGATTACCCGTCGGATATAGAACCAATATAATTGGATTGGTTTGGTATTAATCGGATAATTGGACTACTCATATATTCATGTTCATCCCTACTTGGAGACATTTTAAAGTCAGAAATCATTAATCTAATTTTACTGTTTAATTTAATAAATATTCGGGCAATTTCTACCTTGTTAGCACTAGTACATTATTTAGTTGGATTGCTCAATAATAGCAAAAATAAAAGGTCTACTTTTACATGCATGCATATCATCCCTGTATATAATCATTACCCAGGTGCCGTATATTATTGTAATATAGCTACCCTAATAAATCCAATAACTGTGGGTTGCAAATTGCAAACACCTCCACCCCCTCCCAAAAAAATATAAAAGATAAAAGAAAGAAGGTACAAGTGAATGTGCCAAATTAAAGAAATTCATATAATAATTAAATTGTGTGCACAGAAAGTTTTTGTAATTTATATGCTTCTATCATCTTTGGATTTATCTTTATAATCTTTCTTAGCTTAATGACAATGTACAATTATTGTTCAAGGGACATATAAATTAAAACTTTTAGTGAGAGAGCAAATTAAATGTACCATGTGTCAAGCTGGAAATTTTGATTATGGCTTGATTGATTTAGCATTATTATCCATGCATGTTTAATTTCTCTCTTTTTATAGAAAACTCTTTATCCTTTACCCTGAATTATCCATTATTGCATTACCAAAGTAGCTAATAAGACAAGTAAGAATGTTAAAGTGGTAATAATAATAACCCTAGCATAGCTATATATACTTATGCTTTATGCTAAATGCTATACTCATCATTCATTCATAAAGATATTTCCATAATAATTGCGCCCTACACATGTACAATAATCCTAATCCATATGGTCTTATGGTGCTATGAACATAGACATAGCCATGAATATATATAGTTATTAGAAGTAGATGGACGACTGAAGGAGATATACTCATGAAAGCATTTAACATATTCTATAGTTTTATGTCTTTCTTCATTTTAATCATAAAATATAGATGATATCTACCTTAAATTAATGGCTAAAATCACAACAATATTTGGAATTATGACACACTTAAAACATTTTCCATATTCTTAACTATATAAACCTGCTCATTATTCCTTTTTAATTCTTACCTAGGCTCTTTTACTTGCCAGCTCTATGCTTATATTTCATTCTTTTATTTTTTTTTTCAGAGATATAATTATGGATAATGTTATTTGAACAAGTGATTTTGGTTAACCAAGTTTAATCAAGTGATTTATTTTTATGTTAAATTGAATATTTTTCGGTGTCAAATAGTATAAAAAATTGCACATAAATAAAGTTCTATTTGACATCGAAATAGTCTTCTATTTAGCATAAAAATAAAAGACTTGGTTGAACTTGGTTGGTCAAAACCACTTGTACACATAGAATTATTGTATAATTATATATATATATACTTCTTTTTATTACTTTATTTTTTTAGAAAAAAAATATTATAATGATATAGTATTAGAATTTTCATAAAAAAATATCTAAATTTCAACTATTATTGAACTTCTAAAAAGATAATTTCAACATAAGATTAAAAAAAACTACGAATAATTCAGACAAAATCCAAAAAAAAAAAAAGAAATTCTTATGTGAAAAACATATTAAAAATATAATAATTTATGTATTTCCACGTCTTTGTCCTATATTTTTTTTAAAAAAAAAATATCCTTGTCTTTTGAAGATAAAAACTTATTGAAGTACTTTTCTAAATTTAATCTATGTGCATGCATGCATATGTATGCATGTGATGATGAATTGGAGTGGATGGCACCATCACAGGGAGCCAGAAACTCCAAATCTGATCTGAAGCATATAAATAAGACATGAAGTTACTAAAGCTAAAGAGATCGAATTGAAGATCTATCTGATGATAGAGATTATTATAAACTAATTAATTATTAATAAGTGAGTGAAGCATATATATGTTACGGCAGAGGGTTGGTGTTGTTTCTAATTACCAATCCAATTAGTAATTAACAATTGAAAGTCACATCTATAAGTGTTTACTTAGGATATATTAAAACTAGATAGATTCTTAAGGAGAGAAGGTGTAGAAAACTATTGGGCAGCAAGATATGAGAGAGAGCCCACCTCAAGAAAGTGGGTATATCAAGATATATATATATATATATA
>JASCZI010181698.1:0-17669 GCA_036250425.1 Stylosanthes scabra
TATATATATATATATATATATATATATATATATATTTCAATGAATAATAAGATTTTTTCCTTAAAATATAGCGCAATCATTTTTACCATTAATAATTAAGTGGGAAAAGAAGATGTTATTTTCTAATTGTAGAATAATAATAATATATAACATCACTCCTATTTTTTATAATATCACTTCTTACGTTTATTTTTTCATTTATAATATCACTTCTTACGTTTTTTTGTTATGCATATTTATATGGATTTGCTAAAAAAAAAAATCGTGACAACTAGCATTATCATTTTAAATAAATATATATGTGTGTATATATAGTATAGACACTAATTAAAAGTAACTCTTTAGAAAAGTAAGAGCCAATGGAGAATGTTCTGTTTTGGCCTTTCTACATTTGCAAGATGCAATATTAAAATAATTAGAGATTTAAAATTAAAAATGTTTATGGAGAGGCAAGGCTCTGGTTTTAAACTAACTACGCTGTCCCAAAAAAAAAAAGAAAACTATAGCTACGTTTGGACGGTTTGGGTTGCATGTGGAAACCTTTGGAACTTGTCCAAGGCTAATCAAAAGGCTATGAAAATAAATAGGTGGATATTAGGATGAAGGTTCTAAAATTGTTTTTATATGAAGATTTTTTATTTTAATTATTAGATGAGAAATTGAATGATTAGATTTTAGTATATATAAAAGTATTATTTTTTTAAAACATTGCTATTTTTTTTAAAAATACAATCTTAAAAACTAAATGCAGTAATTAAATAGAGATATTTTTAAAGAGAAAAATAGAAGTATTAAAAAATAACAACAAAGAAACCACACTAAAAATAACTAAATAAAAAATGGATAATATGCTTGAACCCCTAAAATTGACATCAATATACCAACAAAAAATACAACTGCAGCGGAGTGGGTGAGTGACATATATAAAATACCAATAAAAATTAAGTTAATATGAGTTAAATTGAATGTTCTATTTTTTTAGATTTTTGATATTCTATTTTTAAAATATACAAAGTTGGCTGATTGTTAGTTACTTTAGGTTTTGAATGTTTTATGATTTTCATTTTAGACGTTCTATAAATATTACGAATGTTTTATTTTTTGTGGAATGATTTATTGGTTAAAAAAATATATTTCACTATAAAACCATAAAAAGCAGGATTCTGATATTATATATATTATCTTTGTTCATATCTTTTAATTTTGGAATCAAAATTGATTGATAAATTTTAAAAACATATTTTTTATAACATAAAATAAAAATGTGGACAAAAAATATCAATGTGCAATCATCATTTCTTTGTAAATTTCTTATACAGATTAGCCAGCTCAAATCTACACAAACAAGTAGTTGAAGATGATGACAATAAGGAAAATTAAAGGGGGCATGCCCTACCACTACTTCTTGCAAAGCATGGAAGAACTAACCTACTGTATGTAGCATTATTTTAGTTTTAACAAATACATAGGAAAAGCAAACACCACGTTGTAGATTTTGAACTAAAATTTCCAGAGCTAATCTAAATAAGAAATTCCAATCATATCCTAATTTCACTTCTCACTTCTTTTTCTTCTTTATATAGTAAATTGTTGTTTGACTATTTTTTTTTATATGACTTAATGTGAAATTAGCATTTTATAACCGTTAGACGATAATTTAGTCAAATGTATCAAATCATGTAACCATTTTGAATTTAACCTTCAATTCTACCTAAATTACTAAATTTTTCTTTTCTTAAACCATCCTGCATTTCATCACATTTAGATTGTTATGTACTTATGTTAGACCAATTTGGGTTTAGATGCAAACATATACAGCTACAGGGAGATTATCACAAAGGACGACAAAAGGGGATTGGGGTTTAAAACCTACCTTAGATCAGAATATATGGATAAATTTTATTTTTAATTAAAAATATTCTAAAATACATATATAAAAACATTTAATAATAAACCGGATCTAATCTAAAAATATTGTTTGAATTGAATCGAATCAAGTTGAAAAGGACAAGGAAGCTCTATATATTGTACTATATGCTGTGCCTGTCAAGTAGCAATTCCCACATGCATACCATTCTTGATGAAAAGAAAAACAACAAAAAACATGGGCAGTTGCAGCATCTACTTTCCCCTTAATATCATTGCTGCATCGTTTCTTCTTCTGGCATTCTTGCCGGAAGCTGTTCATGGAAGCGCCACCAAAAAGGTTGGTTTGTTTAATTTAATTTGTTTGTTGCTCTTCAAATCTTGGTATGATTTTAATTTGCTGGTTTTCTTGAACTTTTTTCAATCTGTATGTTCCTATTGTTAGTGCTACATTGTGTACTTGGGAGCGCATTCTCATGGTCCAACCCCTACCTCTCTTGACCTTGATGCTGCCACAAATTCTCACTACCATTTACTAGCTTCAGTTTTGGGAAGGTATGCTTAGTTTATAAATCTCGAATTTAATTTCTTATGGAGTGTGTATTAAGATTTTGGGAGAATTGGTTTTGTTGTTAATTATATTATCTTTAATCTAAAACAAATGTTGATCTGCAAGTGAACATAAAAAAGAAAAAACAAGCAATGGATTATTATGTAACGAAAATATTAAACGATTATAACTTTTTTTTTTTCTAACATTTGAATAAATTTCATCTTTCTACTAAAACGGTTTCTCCTAATATTTTTCTATGGGGTATATTAGGTGCACACCAAAATCAGCCACTAAAATCAGTCATCATGTATAATAGACATTGTATTGATTTTGTGACTGATTTTGGTGTATAAATAAAATTATTGTTTTCAAAAATATATTATTTTTATTTTGTGTATACTGTATGACAGCCATGAGAAAGCGAAAGAGGCAATTATATACTCGTATAATAAACACATAAATGGGTTTGCTGCCCTGCTTGAAGAGGAAGAAGCAGCACAAATTGCAAGTGAGAATAGTGCTTATATATATAAAATTTTAGTTCACTGACCTGGTTAAGCCAGTAGTTATCATCTGAATTTGTATATGTTTGGAATACTGGATCAGAAATACCAAATGTGGTGTCTGTATTCTTGACCAAAGAGCACAAATTGCACACAACCCGGTCGTGGGAGTTTCTTGGACTAAACCGAAATGATGGCAACTCGGCATGGAGAAAGGGACGCTTTGGTGAAAATACAATCATTGCTAACATTGACACAGGTAATTAAGCTGCATCTTCTTCAATTCATATTATTATAATCCAATCCGTATGGATTACTTTACAATATCTTTTCGAAAAGAACAAAATTCCGCGTGCCTTTTGATCCATGATATATATAGAGTATAAGTATAGTTTATAGGATATTTAATGTAGCACAACTTTTTTGGCTCATAGATGCTGCTGCATGCATGTGCTTGCTTATTGCCTTATTGGCTACTAAACGTGAAGAGGGCTTAAAGCCAAAAGAAACGACGTCCCATACTCCCATCATATCATATATAATAATAAACTCTATTATTGTTGAACGCAAGAATTGATTTGTCATAATATATATGGCCAAAACATGATTAATAGACGTAATATATAAGATTAGTGAGGAACCTTTTTTCTTCTAATATATTCTCTATGGTATATATGATATATGAATGTCTAGAATTTAACTCATTTCAATACTAATCGCTTAATTGTATCAGTTTCCTACCGTAGGTTTTAATTTAGTGGGCTAAGTACTCATTATCTGTGAATTTGGGCAGTATTTAATAATAGAAAACATAGCATTAAAATAAGTTGTTTTTATTTAGTTAAAAATAGCTATTTTAATTTCCACTACTCGCGGAACATCACAGTAAAATTTAGTGTTAGATTAGAATTAAAATATGCATGATATCATATATATAACCAAGTTCATCACTAACTATGTTGCGTTGAGTAATGAGCAGGAATTTGGCCAGAATTGAGGAGCTTCAGTGACAGGGGGTATGGCCCCGTCCCTTCAAAATGGCGCGGGGGCAACGTTTGTCAAATACCCAATAACAACAATAACCGCCCTTGCAACAGAAAGTTAATAGGAGCAAGATTTTACAACAGCGCCTTCCAGATCTACAACGGCAAGCTAAACCCATTGCTACGCACGGCACGTGACTTTGTGGGCCATGGCACCCACACTTTATCAACAGCTGGCGGCAATTTTGTGTCAGGTGCGAACGTATTTGGAGTTGGGAATGGAACCGCCAAAGGTGGGTCCCCAAGAGCCAGGGTTGCATCCTACAAGGTTTGTTGGTCCCTAACTGACCCAGCCAGTTGCTATGGCGCCGATGTGCTGGCAGCAATAGACCAAGCCATAAGCGACGGTGTTGACATCATCTCACTCTCCGCTGGTGGCCAGTACTTAGTCCACCCCGAAGATATCTTCACCGATGAAGTCTCCATTGGTGCATTTCATGCAGTTTCTAGAAATATTCTGTTTGTTGCGTCTGCAGGGAATGATGGACCCACACCTGGAACCGTTGTGAATGTAGCTCCTTGGGTATTCACAGTTGCTGCTAGCACCATTGATAGGGACTTCACCAGTACCATCACTCTTTCTAACGGTCAACAAATCACGGTATTCTCTCTTCCCCCAATCAGAGTGGTTTCATGACATATAATATTGTTAATAAATTACTGTATCGTTTTTGTGCCCTAGGGTGCGAGTCTTTTCGTAAACTTGCCACAAAACCAGGGATTTTCTGTGATTGATTCTACCGCTGGTAAATTTGCAAATGCTTCTGACCGAGATGCGTAAGCACAGCGAAGAACTTTCTTTATCTTGCATTCCAAGATAATATTTATTGGATGGTGATTTGATTGTTGTGTTACTTCGTGGCAGTCGACTGTGTAGGCCGGGAACACTCGACCCAGCCAAGATAACAGGGAAGATAGTGGCATGCTTTCGAGAAGGTAAAATAAAATCAGTTACAGAGGGTCAAGAAGCTAAGAATGCTGGTGCTAAGGGAATGTTCTTGCGCAATCAACAGCAAAATGGGAATACTCTTCTTGCTGAGCCTCATGTTTTGTCAACTGTTGGCGATCATAATTATCATCCAAAGGGGAAACCTGCTTTTATTACAACCGCCGCGTAAGTGCCAATGTCCTTTCCTTTCTTTATGGATACAAAGGGTAAAATATGTGTATGCATGTATGTTAACTATATATGGTGATATTGCAGGGCCCTTGCAACGAGCTCTTCTGGTGAGACACTAAGGTTTTCGTCAGCAACAACAGTTAATGGAATAAAGCCAGCTCCAGTTATGGCTTCGTTCTCCTCAAGGGGACCCAATAAGATTCAACCATCAATACTCAAGGTTTTGTATAAGAATTAAGATACTCACTTCATTTGATTCCTTATCAACTATATGTTATAGTCCTCTCCCCTGAATGGTTGATTTTGTGGTGGTTTTCATCAGCCGGATGTGACTGCACCTGGAGTGAACATTCTTGCTTCATATTCATTATTCGCAAGTGCATCTGACCTCTTATCTGACAACCGTCGCGGGTTTCGATTTAATGTGTTGCAAGGAACTTCTATGTCTTGTCCTCATGTAGCTGGTATAGCTGGGCTTCTCAAAACTCTGCATCCTACTTGGAGTCCAGCAGCCATCAAATCTGCAATCATGACTACTGGTAATTTCCTTTGTGGTTCTTTCACCTTTCTTTTATTTCCTTGCATTGTTAAGACCATAGACACCATAACATTTACACACAAGAATAGACACCAAAAAAAAAAAAAAAAATCCACAAGAATCAAGGCTGCTAAGTAATAGCTTGCTGACTAAGTAAACCAGTGTTAGATAATTCTGTTTTGGCAGTTATAACAGAATTAACCAATTCTGGTTTTGCTATATCAGTATTACTATCCACAGAGCACATGGTAAATTAAATAATTAGTGAATACTACCAATACCCTGAACTGTTATATAGTCAGGGAAGAAACTCTAAAATATTGAAAGGATATAAGGTGATAAAGAGGATGAGCTAGTGATAAGAGGTCAAGTGATAAAAAGACTAACAGAACAGTTAGAGGTTGTTAGAAGTAGTTGAGACTAAAGACTAAAGACCATAGCTAGCTTGATGAACAAGTCACAATAGCTTACCTTGCATATATATACTGAGGTACATCACTCTCTACAATTAATACATTAATAATCATCAAATATAAAGTGATTAGCTTATCATATAATATTTTCTGCATTGGAAAACTGTGTTTAGTTACCTAATTGTTACGTGTGTCTTTCAGCAACCACACGGGACAATACAAACAAGCCGATTCAAGATGCATTTAATAATAAGCTAGCGACTCCCTTTGATTATGGTTCAGGACATGTTCAACCTAATCTTGCAATAGAGCCTGGACTTGTTTATGATCTGCACCTTAATGATTATTTGAATTTCTTATGTGCTTCTGGATATAATCAACAAGCCATTTCAGCACTTAACTTCAACAGGACTTTCACTTGTAAAGGAAGTCACAGCATAAATGACTTAAACTACCCTTCAATCACATTGCCAAATCTTAAGTTGAGTCCGGTGATAGTTACTCGTACACTCACCAATGTTGGTCCCCCAGGCACGTATAATGCAACTGCCAGATTAGATGGATGCAGAATTACTATTGTGCCCAACTCCTTAACTTTCACAAAGATATATGAGAAGAAAACATTTAGAATTACTATACAAGCTTCAAGTGTGATAAAGCTTTATCAATATCAATTTGGAGAATTGTTGTGGACAGACGGAAAACACAGAGTTAGGAGTCCCATTACAGTCCAACGTCGAAGGTGAAAAATCATTTGAATTGGTATGTTACAATATGTGAAATAATGTGTTCTTTCTGTAATAACTATTGCTTGAAGCTTCTACCCTTGTCTATTTATCAATCTAAACGCTTAGCTTAACTTTCAATTTCCAAATTTGATAAGGAGAAGATGTTGAGAATTGAATAGTATCTAGAGGGATATGGATTTTCTCATTTTTTATTTTCGATAATTGTATATGTACACCTATTTTGATCAATCAAGTCTAAACAAGTCATAATAGAAAATTATTTCGATGAACATAAAAAATAGCACCGAAACGAATTCCTATTTGACATCGAAATAGTCTTCTATTTGACAAAGAATAAATAACTTGGTTGGATTTGGTTGGGCAAAATAGATGTTCACCTGAAATTATTGTTTTACTTTATAACTTAAAAGAACTTAAAATACATACTTATTAGACCTCTGTTTAGCAAGAAATGTCTATTTCATGTACCATAATTTATATGGGATCAAATTAATAATTGAGTTCATTGATAGATCACTTTCTTTTTCCCTTTGTATACTGATACCATAAAGTATATTATTTTATGGGGACTAATTGAACCGCTAATAATAGCTTTCCTCTAATGTTGTTGAAAAGTTAATAATGACATTGCTTTACTTTTATTTATGCATTCTGACTCAACAAGCTTATCTCCTTTGGTGGCTTACAAACCACTGATTTGAGTCACCCCTGAATTGATATCAATCACATTAGTGGTGTTTCCCATTCTTCATTTAGTTGTCCAATTCTAATCATACCAAATTGTTCAGCTAATGGTGCTTTTCCCATCATAAGCTCTTTGGACACTTGATGCATGCTTGGTCGATATTCTGGATTGTGGCTCAAGCACTCAAGTGCCCACTTTGTGATCCACATGATCTCCCCAGCCACTGAATTCTTTGGATGAGGAGGCCTCTGATCTATGACATCAACCAATAACAGATTGTATGTTATTGATGCTGTTGATGGTGACAACAATGAGTTGATCAGATCTCCTGGATGCTTTCCCATCATGATCTCCAAACAAAGCACTCCAAAGCTATATACATCACACTTCTCTGTGACTTCCATAGTCTGTGCTAGCTCTGCATTAATAATTCAAATTATACACAAGTGTTGTAACTTGTAATAAACTGTGATAATAATTTCCATGTACAAATACAAGGTAAAAAATAATGGACTTACCTGGAGCTGCATAACCATAGGTGACTGCAAGTGTTGTCCAATTTGAATCTGGCTTCAAAAACTTAGCAGTCCCAAAGTCAGAAACATGAGCCACATATTCTGAGTCCAAAAGAATGTTCTTGCTTGATATGTCGCGATGAACAATAGGGGGTTTGCAATCATGATGCATGTATGACAAAGCATTAGCAACTCCTTTAACCACTTTCACCCTCTTCCCCCAATCAAATGTAACTGCTTGGTTTTCATTGGCAAGTAGTTGATCCAAACTGCCACCTTCCAAGAATTCATAAACCAAAAATGAGAACCGTGAATGCTGGCAAAATCCATATAGCTTTATGATGTTTCGGTGCCTCATTTCTGTCAATGCTTCAATCTCATTCTCAAATGCTCTCAAATTGGACTTGTCCTCTGCATCTGATTCTGCATGAAGTTTCTTCACAGCAACAACCATACCTGAAGGCAACTCAGCCTTGTAGACACATCCTTGCCCTCCAATTCCAATGAGATATTTGTCATCAAAATTATTGGTAGCTTCAATGATTGTTTCAAACGCCATTTTCCCATCATGACTCCATATGGAAAAGTTTTCTTCCAATTGTTGCACTCCTTTAGCTGAGTCTTGTTTGTTTCTGGCACTTTTACAAAGCATATAAAATGAAACAGCCACCACACAAAGCACAAGTATTAGTACTCCAAAGATAACAAGTAAAACCAATAATATGACCTTGTGTTTGTGGCTAGGACTTCTACTTGGGCATGGCACCAAGCCAGTGACATTACCACACAAGCCTTTGTTATTTTTCAATGATTCAATTGTAGCATTCTGAAAGGCTCGGTTGTTGGTCGGAAGCGGCCCTTCTAACTGATTATATGATATGTTGACACAAGTCAAGCTTGACATGCCATTAAAACTTGATGGAATATTGCCAGAGAGATTGTTGTGAGAGAGGTTCAGCCATTGCAATTGTTTCAACTCTCCAAGCACAGTTGGTATTTGTCCATGCAACAAATTCCCACTAAGATCAAGAGAATAGAGAGGTTGCATTTTGTGAAACTCAGAGGGGATGCTTCCCTCTAGTTTGTTGTTGCTCAAGTTCAATTCCAACAACTTGGGTAAATGCACAACTTGTCCTGGTATATTCCCACTCAACTCATTTCCACCAAGGTGCAAGATTTGAAGATCATGCAAAAGTCCTATTTCTGCTGGAATATTTCCTGAGAAAAGGTTGTCACTGATCTTGAATTCAAGTAGGCTTTTCATACTTCCCAATTCTTTCGGAATCGTTCCGGTTAATTGGTTGGAAAAAAGGTGAAGCCTGCCCAACTTGGTAAGTTCAACAATTTCTAATGGTATGCCACCAGAAATATTGTTGTTGGATAATATCAAGTTTTCAAGATTTTGGCACTTGCCCCAATCTGGAGAAATTTGACCATACAATTTATTGCCACTCAGATCAATGAATTTCAAATTAGGATAAATGCCAAAGTCTTGTGTTATATCTCCTTCCAAATGGTTATTCTCTAACCTTACTCTAGCAAGATTAGAGCAGTTCTTCAAGCTACTTGGTATTGGACCACTAAAATGATTGTCATTAGCAAGCAAGTATCCCAATGAACCACCTAAGCAAATTTGAGGTGGCAAGTGGCCACTGAGATCATTTTCTCCCACCAGAAAGTATACCATGTTGGTAAGGTTATTCATAACCTGTGGAATGGTGCCACTGAGTTTGTTGGTGGACAACTCTAGAGAGTAGAGGCTTTTCAGCTTTCCAACTGTGTCAGGAATAGCTCCTGAGAGATTGTTTCCTTGAAGAGCAAGGGTCATCACATTGATCAAATTACCAATGGAGGCAGGAATTTCACCAGAAAAATTATTGTGGCGAATAATTATGCTGGTGAGCTTTGTCAAGTTTCCAATAGTGGAAGGAATGGATCCTGAGAAGTGGTTCTTCTCAATCACAAGTAACTCCAGGTTGATCAAGTTTTCTATTGAAGTTGGGATTGATCCAGAAAGTTGGTTATGGTCAAGGCTTAGCGATGACAAGCTAGACATGTTCCACAGGGAAGGTGGGATTGGCCCAAACAAGGTGTTATTTGAAAGAAAAAGCATATTCAAACTGGTCATGTTAGAAATTGTTGAAGGGATAGTACCAGAGAGAGTGTTTCTTGATAATTCAAGAAGCTCAAGCTTTGTTAACATTCCAATTTCTTGGGGAATGGAGCCAGAGAGGCTACTGTTTCCAATCCCAAGAAACACAAGCTTGTTAAGTTTACCAATCTCAGGTGGAATTTGGCCTGACAGATTGTAATTGTCAGATAAATCTAGATATGATAAGTTGGCCAAATTGGAGATGGAAGAAGGGATTGGTCCACTTAGCCGGCAGAAGGAAAGATCAAGGCTTTGTAAACTGCTAAGTGTCCACAATTCTTTAGGGATAGAACCATCAAAAAGATTTGAAGACATGTTCAAGGTATTAACTCTGGACAAGTTAGCAATCTGTTGGGGGATAGTTCCATGGAATAAGTTGTTGTATATGTTTATGGTGACAAGGTTGGGGAAAGAAGAGAAGGTGAGAGTTTGGAGTGTACCTGTGAGTTGAAAACTGTCAAGATTAATGGTGGTTACAGAATTGGAGGTGTCACATTGAATTCCTCTCCATGTGTTGGTGCATGGAGTGGTGGTGTTGTTCCAAGATGACAACATAAGTTGGCTTTGCTTGTCAAGTGTGGCCTTCCAGTTTAAGAGTGCATTTGCTTCAATAATGTTTTCATTGGCAGATGATGAAGCGAGTATTATTACAGCAAGGAAACAAAAGAATATTAAGACAAGGGTAGTATTTTGGAACATTATCGGTGGCATATGGTTCATGAGAATTAAGCAGAGGTTATGTTGTGTTGTAAGTAATTATCATATACATGAATCATGAATGGTGTGCTATTAGGTGAGGATGCATGATTGATACATTGAAAGAAGTTGTGTGGATATGAATGAATGTTGCAAATTATTACAGACAAAGGTTGTCGAGAATAGCTCGATTGTGGTTGACATGAAATACACTTTTGAAAGTCTTTCACAAAGGCAATTCAAATGCACTAAATAAGGCCCCCTTTTTTTTTAAAAAAAGAAATCACATTATTTTTAAAAATGATGCTTTTTGTTTCTAATATTTATGGTTTTATTTAAAAAATATTCATTACATCTAATTTTATTGAATTTTGTGTTTAACTATCTTAATTTTTGTTTAAATTACTTCTCAATATTTTAAATTTTATCCCTAACATTTTAGACGAAATTCACAAATATAGAAGATAAAATATTAAGAATAAAATTGAATAAATTAAGTGTTAAGCATAATATTTTTAGAGAAAAAAGTATATACTTTATCCCTTAAAAATATCGATAAGTAGTGATGAAAATTAAATAAATCTTTAAAATGATAAAATATTCATGAATTAGTTATGGATTTATAAATAAAGATGTTAATTTTACTTATTTTAATAAATATTTTAGATTTGTTAGATTTTTCTTTCTAATAATGCTAGGTGACCAAATAATTTGATCAATCAAATTCAACCAAGTTATTTAATGTGTCCCTCTCCTTTAGTATCTCTCAAACTAAAATTGAATATGAATTTATAAGAAAAACAAAAAGGAATTTATAGAAAAAATGAACAACAACCATAAGGAAGTGAAGTAAAGACATGAGTAAAACACAAGCAGAAATTTATAAAAAAAAAATTATAAATTTATAGAAAAAGTAAAAAAAAAAATTTAATAAAATCAAACAAAATACAATATAAACCACGAGGAAATACAAGCTCTTGTTCAAAATGATAATGAAGATAAATAAATAAATAAAAAAAAAGACGACATAGAAAAAGACGACGATGGCGATGATGACGGATGAGGAGGGTGAATAGGAGGATAATGAAGAGAAGAAGAAAGAAGAAGACGCGTAATCAGAAAGAAGAGTTGCGTGTGATACACCTGTTTTTACCGAGAATGTTTTGGCTAACTTAGTTAAATTTAGTTGAATAAAATATATATGGGAATAGAACCACCATTTTCTTTTGGCAGGATGTAGAAATTAGTTAGGTTTAATTATTTTACTAGATTAAGACCCGCGCGATGTGCGAAAACTGAATTAGTTATACTATATAGTATACATTTAAAAATACTATATTATTTAAGAATCGACGTATATATTTATTTGCATATACTTTTTAAAAAATGATATTTTATAATATAGTTTTAAAATTTGTTTTAGTTGTCCGTATTTAGAGTTTTTTTTTTTTAAAAAAAAGAATTAGAAAAAATAATTGATAATGGAGACAAAATGTAGCATAAAATGATGAATGAATTTTAATTTATTAATCATGTTAGATTGTAATGTATATCAAATAAGAAGTTGATGATGCTTGGAAATGATTTTGCAATTCATTTGACAGAAGTAATAGAAAAATAATAGCAAGCAAGATCGTTATAAAATATGTTGAAGTAGATTAAATAATATACACAGAAAATATATGTAATAAAAAATTGTTATTAATATAGTTTTATATAATATGTTAGTTGTGTACTAAATATAATTAATTCGATTTGTTAAAGTTTTGTAGATTATTTTGTTGAAGTTTATTAGTTTTTAATATTAAAAAATATAAAATTACTATCCACATAGAATTACTACATCACACAATTACAAATAATAATAATAAATAATAATATTATATGCAATAATTCTTCTGTATCTATTTTGTCGATTAAGTTCAATTAAGTTGTTTTTTTATACCAAATAAAAGATTATTTCGATGTCAAATAGAAGTTGGTTTTATTGTTATTTTTTGTGCTATTTGACATCGAAATAATATTTTATTTAGCATAAAGATAAATAATTATGTTGGAGTTGATTGACCAAAATAGATATACACATTGCATTTTCTTATATACTCATTATCATGTATGTAGTATATACTTATTATAAAATTTTTGTATCAACTTTTACATGATAGAAATACATGATATTGAATATTTGAATTCATTAATTAGAAGCTAATGTTAGTATAGGTTATGGATTCATTATGAAGATTAATTAGAAGATAATGTTAATGATAGTGGATAGATAGTGAATGATATTAAATGAAGAGAGAATATTTTTTGAAAAAAAATAAAAAGTTCTATAAAAATTAGAAAATGAGAAAAAAGCTTATGTGACAATATAATAGTAGATGAGTTGTTAATTTCTTATGGTAGCATAATTATGTATCAACTTTTATATAATTTAGCATAAAGATAAATAATTTAATTGAAATTGATTGGTCAAAATAGATATACACATTGCATTATCTTATATGCTTATTACCATGTATGTAGTATATATTTATTATAAAATTTTTGTATCAACTTTTACATGATAGAAATACATGATATTGAATATTTGAATTCATTAATTAGAAGCTAAGGTTAGTATAGGTTATGAATTCATTATGAAAATTAATTAGAAGATAATGTTAATGATAGTGGATAGATAGTGAATGATATTAAATGAAGAGAAAATATTTTTTGAAAAAGAAATAAAAAATCTATAAAAATTAGAAAGTGGGAAAGAAACTTATGTGACAATATAATAATAAATGAATTGTTAATTTTTTATGATAGCATAAGTGTGTATCAACTTTTATATATATAATAAAATAGATTAGTAGTTATATCTTTATTAAATTTTTAATTAGGATTTCTGGTAGATCCGTAGATGTTAACTATTTTTTTAAAAATATTTATTCCACTTGATCCATATGTTTCACATGTTACATACTTACATTACTTTTGAAGAAAAATCTAGCTAGATTGTAGATGTAGTGTCCATTTGGCATTAAAAAGTGGCATTTATTGAATGACCACCGAGAGACAAGAGAGAAAATCAAGTTTATATAGTTGGAAAACTTATGTATACCACTTATTTTACTTTCTGGGCAGATCTCCGGTACAGATTGGTGAAGATGTTAATTTTTTATATATGTTATAGATGTCAGTAGATGTGGGGCCCAACACATGCAGGTGTGGGCCAATGCGTAGTTAGCCGGCGCATGTTAGGATGGGTATCTAGGTGCAGTCAGTGAGGAATCATTAAACGGGTGTGTGGAATTGTTGGGCCCGTTAAGATTCTGCACCCCGTTTTTGTTTTTTTTTGGGCTGGGTTAGAATTTTTGGCCTTCTTGGAAGGTGAGGAAACAACAATAGAGAGTGTGTGTTCCTATGGGGCTAATGGATGGGGCCTATTACAAATACGTCCGTACTTTTTTCTCAAAAAAATAATTTTTATTTGTTTTATAAAAATACAAAAGTCCTGTTATCATCAAATTTTTCATGTTAAATTTATTTTGTTTAATTATATTATTATAGACTAGGTGCAGACTTAACTTTAATAATATACCCTATTAATTGATTGTAATGCTAAAATATCCCGTTAAACATTCAATTTAAAAAACACAAAAAAACCCTTATATAATTAAATTAAGGAGACAAAAATAACCTTTTTTAAATTTCATTTTAATCTTAAAAAACTAAAATACCCTCTTATAGTTCAGATTATTTAACTGTATTGAAAATTAAAATTTGAAAATAATAATAGAATGAACTTTATTTATGATTTTAAAAAAACAAAAAACTCTTTTTGGTATTAATTATAAAGTGACTATAATACATTTTAGCATTAAGATTGGTTAAATTTTATTGGGAATTTTGATTTACCTTTCAGAAGATTAAAACATCCTTTTAGCTAATTTTTAAATAACAAAAAATATTTTTTTAGAATCAGGTCGTTTAATTGTAATGAGCATTAGAAGTTTGAATTTCATTCTTAAAATTCAATAATATAAGTTTGATTGACTTTAAAAAAAACTAGCGTACCTATTTAAACATTAATTTGTCAAAATTGCATTTAGCCAACCAAACTTCTTTTTTATTTGTTACCCGCGCAATGCGTAGGTTGTATCCTAATTTAGCATCAAAATCATTTCTAAATTTACAAAAATATCCCAAATATCCAAAATTTTTCAGTTGACTTTACTTAAAAAATAATAAAACATAAATATAACAAGAGTAATTTTAGGTAACCAATAAAAATTCAATCAATATCAGCCAAGAATTTGAATTAGATGTTCTATTTTTTTAGGTTTCTGAAGTTCTGTTTCTAGGTTTTAGATGTTCTGTTTCTAAAGTTGGTTGATAGTTACTTTAGGTTTCGGACGTTTTATTAATAGTAATTATGGATGTTCTATTTTTTATTGGTTGATTTGTTAGTTTAAAAGTTATTGGTTACCTATACTTTCCCATATAACAACTTTACTTTTAAAAGAATTTAAAATATAAATATAACCAAATGTTATTTGTATTGAAATCTATTTTACATTTACGAAGATAACTCAATATCAAACATGTTCCAAATAACTTTATATTTTCCGAAAATAAAATATAAATATTATCAAATTTTGTTTTTACTAAAATTTACATTAAATTCATAAAAGTGCCTCTGGTATAAAAAATCTTTCAGTTGATTTTATGTTTTAAAAAGCATACATGTAATAACCATCTTCTTATAAACTATGGCAAATTAACTTTTGATTTATAAACTTCTAAAAAAACCATCTTCTTATATACAAAATAATGTTATCTAATCAATTATTTCTTGGACTAATAATTAACATGGCAAATAAACTTAGGCAATTTAACATGACAAATAGGGTTGAATTCATCACCATTTAGTTTGTATTTCTTTTTGTCGTCTACAATTAATCTGAAAATTTTACTCTTTTTACTTTTTATGTTTGTATTAAATAATAATGTTAATTAATTTGTTTATATTTTTTTATCAAAATAATATGATGTGAGATTGAATTGCTTAGCAAAATAGTTAAGCATAAAAATTTGGGATATAATTCTATTTCGGGGTGAAATAATATTGCTTTTTCTCTAATATTTTGAAAATTTTAAAAATATCTATAATGTTTAATTTATTTTAATTTTATTTTTAATAATATTTTAAATAAATTTCAATTTTATTTAGAGATAACTTTTTGACAGACAACTTTTGATCAATTTGTTTTACCAATTTTACCTCCTTCTTATATCATATAACCATAATCTAGCTTCTTCTTCTTTCACCATATACCAAATTGGTATGATATAAATATGAGTAAAATTGGTAAAAAAAAAAAAATTGATTGAAAATTGACCATTAAAACATATTAAATGTTAGAAGATAGAAAATATACTTTATTCTTGTATTTCAATACAGTAAATGTATAAATAGTAAATACATAGAAATTATTACAAAAAATAAGTTCAAATTAAATAAAATTTCTTAAAAGAAACAATGGAATTTTTTTACAGTATGTGGGTGGACCATCTAGACACCTGCAACTCCTTATAGCTTTTAACATTTAAAAAAAAAAAAAAATCCCTTTTACTTTAATCTCTAAATCACTTTTCTTTTTTTCTTTTTTTGTTTTCGTTTTCTTTCTTGTCTGGACTTTCATCGTTTTTGAGATTGGGTACATGGAAAACCAATAATTATTTTGGAATTCAAATATGGCAGTTATCATTTGTCAAATGATTAAAAAAAAGAAAGACATATTAGTCTATTCATATAAAATCCATCCATAATAATATATAAATATTATCAAATATTTTATGGACTTTTTTAATTAACCATCAGATGATTCAGATCACTACTAATTGTCAAAAAAGAATTCAAAAGTATTAATTTTGATACATTTGAAAAAATAATTATTTTTACTGCCAGTAACATTACATAATTATTGAATGCATGTATAAAACACTTTTAGCTTCAAAATTAAATTCTAAGAATTAATTGATCAAAAAGTATTTTCTGTTGATATATTATTAACATTTGGTAATTATATATTGATGAAAAGTAGCATCAATAAAACTTTTGTGAAAAAGGAATTAGTACAAGTCACTTGATTTAACTATTTTCATTCTAATATTATCCATTTATACCATTTGCTATTAAATAATCAGATTACATTAAATATATATTATTATGAAATTCATAGAGGGTATTGGGATTTTTTTTAAATGAATTAAGAGAAATCTGTGCTTGGCTGCCATTGATTCTGTGTAAATATGTGAGTATATAATACCTTTTAGGCTACCACGAATTTTGCTTTTTTTTTTTTACACAAAATGTGAAGAATCTGCGATAGATTGCCACTAATTTTGAATACATTATATCATGATTCTGAATTATTACCATATCATACTTATTTAGAAAGACAATAATTTGATATTAAACTAAAAATACTTAATTTAAGAATAATATTATCAATAATTATAGAGCATTTTTAACAACCAAGTCCAACTAAGTTAAAAATTTCCACGCGCTTTTCATATAACATTTTCTGCAACTTCTTCTTCTTCCTCCTTCCTCCTTCTGCAACTTCTTCTTCTTCCTCTTCCTTCTCATCATTATTCTTCTTCTTCTTCTTCTCTGTCAACTCTCATTGCCTCTTCCGATGACAATGACGGCGGAAGCGGCGGCGGCGACGACGGCGACGACGACAACAGAGCGGGCAGCATGGTGACGATGACAACAGAAAAGAAGAAGACGCCGATAACAGAGAAGAAGATAGCAGCGACAATAGGGACGGCGAGGAGGAAGA